>BMAO01006484.1:0-114691 GCA_019973975.1 Trichonephila clavata
AAGGAGAAAAGCGACTGACTGACTAATCACGAAATCTCTGGAACTATTCAACCTACAGACTTGAAATTCGTAGACATGTTCCTTTGATAGAGTAGACATCAGCTAAGAAAGGATTTTCCGAAATTCAAAACGCAAGGGGGTTAAGGGCTTTAATAATAATTGTTTCCATGTTTAAACTACTTGTTGTACAATCTTGAAATTGGGTAAGCGGATTCCTTTCAGAGAGTAGAGATCCGCTACAAAATGAGTTTGCTTAAAATCGACTCCCAAGTGGCGTTGCAGGGGCTTAGGGGGTTTATAGATAATTATTTCCATTTTTAAACTATTTGACGCACTGTCTTTAAATTTGATATATATAGATTCCTTTCGTAGAATAATGATCAGTTACAAAACGGGTTTTGTGAAAACAGACTTCTAAGTGGCGTTGCGGGGATTAAGGGGCGTAATAGATAAATATATCCGTTTTTAAACTACTTCACCTATCTGCTTGAAAATTGGTAGGTAAGTTTCTTTCCTGGAGTAAATATCCGCTACAAAATGGTTTTTGGAAAATTGACCCCCAAGGGGTGTTGCGGGGGTGAGGGGTTTAAGGGCGTTATAAATTCCTATTTTTAAGTTATTAGACGTACAGTCTTGAAACTTAGTAAGCAGATTCCTCTCATAGGGTAGAGATACGCTAAAAATGGGTTTCGTAAAAATTGCCCCAAGTGGCGTTGAGGGACTTAAGGGGCGTTATGGATTATTATTTCCATTTTTAAACTATTAGACGCACAGTCTTTATATTTGATAAAGAGATTTCTTTCATAGAGTAGAGATCAGCTGTAAGAAGGTTTTGTGAAAACAGACCTCTAAGTGGCGTTTGCGGGGAATAAGTGGCGTAAGAGATAAATATTTTCGTTTTAAACTATTTGACCTACCTGCTTGAAAATTGGTAGGAATGTTTCTTTCATGGAGTAAATATCCGCTACAAAACGGGTTTTAAGAAAATTGACCCGCAAGGGGTGTTGCGGGGGGTTAAGGGCAGATATAAGTAATTATTTCTTTTTTTAAACTATTAGACTCACAGTCTTGAAAATTGGTTAGCAGATTCCTCTCATAGGATAGAAATACACTGTAAAATGTGTTTTGTGAAAATCGACCCATAGGTGGTGTTGCGGGGGTTCAAGGGGCGTTATTGATAATTTTTTTGCATTTTTAATTAATTGGACGCACAGTCTTTAAATTTTGCTAAGCAGATTCTTTTCATAGAGTGCAATTCCCCTACAAAATGGGTTTTGTGGAAACAGGCCCAGAAGTGGCGTTGCGGGGGCTCAAGTGGCGTTATAGACAATTATCCCCATTTTTAAACTGTTAGACGTACAGTCTTGAAATTTGATAAGCAGATTCCTTTCGTAAAGTAGAGAACCGCTACAAAATGGGTTTCGCGAATATCAACTACTAAGTTTAATTTCGGGAGATTAAGAGGCGTAATCGATAAATATTTCCATTTTTAAACTACTTGATCATCCTGCTTGAAAATTGGTAGGCATGTTCCTTTCATGAAATAGAGTTCCTCTAACAAAGAGTAAAATGAAAATTGACCCCAAAGATGTTTGCGAGGGGTCAAGAGGAGTTACAGAAAAAAATTCCTGTTTTTAATTGTTTAGACCCATATACTTGAAATTTGTTAAGCATGTTTCTTTTGTTGAATAGGGATCCACTAAGAATACATTTTAAGCAAATCAAGTTCTGGGAGGTTGCAGGGGGTTACTGGGACGTATTAACAAAAAAAATTCCTTTTTTCGAGCTACAAGGACTATAATAATGAAATTTGGTTTGCATTTTTCTTTTGCTGAATTGAAATCCGCTAAGAGCAGTAATTTTGGAAAACGGCTCTCAACGGGATTACGGGGATATTTATAGTAAAACTTTTGCTTTTTTCTGTTAGATTTAGACTTGAAATTTGGCTTGCATGTTCAATTTACGGAGTAGAGATCCACCGAAAATTGGTTTTGCGGGAATCCACTTGGTTTTTGAGTTACGAAAGATCTATGCTTCATTCTATGCTTCAATTTTAGAGATCTTTAGAAAATACAAATTAGATGAGTTCTGCCCTTTTTTTTATCAACAGGTGACAGTTACAGGTATAAGTATATTTTTCAATTCAATCGAATTCTTAATGCTAGGACTTAGATATCAATAACTTATACATATATATAAGCAGTAAAAATTTATAAAACATCATGAAATACCCAGCGAAGCGGGCGGGTAACAGCTAGTAATATATATTTTTAGTGCGTTTTTCACGTAGTGGAACAAAAGAGCTATATTAGGACGCAAATTTCGTCTTCGTTCCATATTTTGTCGTATCTTTTTTTCAGCCAATAAGCAACCAATTGACCTCGGGTTTTCGGCATTTGGTTGCATTTGTGCCATAGGTGAGCCGAATCATATTTAAATTTTCCCATAGTTTTCCCGAATTTTCCTACAAATTTTCCTGAATTTCGCTAGTTTGCTTTTTTATAGTGCTGATACAGATTTGTGTCATTATTTCTTTTCAGCTCAATAGTAGTACATTTAGAGGAGTGGTACAGTATACTACTTTCTGTTAGTAAAAAGTTCATTAGTTGCATTATTGTAAAATTCAACATATGAAAAACGCGCTAAAATTACTTGGCCATGCCACTGATTAATATCTTGTTTAGCGCGTTTTTCAGGTAGTGTAAAAAAAAAAAGCGCTATTAGGACGCAAATTTTGTCTTCGTTCCATATTTTGTCGTACCTTTTTCTCAGCCAATAATTAACCGATTGACCTCGGGTTTTCGGCATTTGGTCGCATTTGTGCCCTAGATGAGCCAAATCATATTTAAATTTAATAATTAAAACAAATTTTTTTTTAAAATTAAAATTTTTTTTTAAGTATAGTACTACTTTCTGTTAGTAAAAAGTTTATTAGTTGCATTATTGTAAAATACAACATGTGAAAAACGCGCTAAAATTACTTGGCCATGCCAATGATTGATATCTTGTTTCTCGTTTGGTTGAAAAAATATATTCTTCGTTGGAGTCGGTATTTTCTAAAAATTTGTAACCCTTTTTCAATTAAAACCGTCATTCCATCTTCTGCTTGAGCTAAGTCTTTAGGCTCAAGTTCCTCTATGTCTTGCTCTTGAAAGTCACCACTATCCAATTATAAGTTTATTTGCCTGACAACATAGACAACTTTTTCAGGCACATTACCAATTTCATGAAGCTCTGGCAGTGATCCCGTCTGAGTTTTAGTGAGGGGGGGGGGGGGAGCAAAAGAAAAAGACGAATCAACGAGATTTGAAAATCGCTTAACTCCGGATACGCGGAAGTCGGGGTAGCGTAAGTCGAGGTATTACTCTATTTCTAAATCTTATCAAGATAAATTACAAAAATTTTCAAGAAATTACATTTTGTCACATAAAGATATATTTATACTTTTTTTCTCTTGTTTATGCACACTTTTCCACCACAATTTTTGCGTAAAATTTTGTTGAATCTTAAAATAGAACGCCGATATAAATACAAATATTACAAATTGTATTTAACATGTTTGTTTTTAAAAAGGCATTTGAATTGATTTACTTATGAACGTCGAACTACGAAGCAAAATGAGAACAATTAGCAATAGACTAGCCTCGTAGTTAGTTCACACCTGAACTGGAACTCCACTGTCTGAATATCCAAACCACGTCAAAGTGAAGACATTGAGTTTACCTACACGGCGGGTCTTTAGTGATACTAATTAGTTACCTTCGGCTCAACAGAAGCATAGCCACATCCGCAAATTCGTGACCAGAATTACTTGATTACGCAGCCATAAAAAGATCTTGAAATAAAAATTCACAAAACTAAATTATTTCAGAAAGTTAAACATTCATGATATCCAATTCCTTAAAAATTTATCAAATGCAGTTTCATAACATAGACATTCGGCAACATTCTTTAATATTTACGAGTACAAACTTTTATTTTCAATATATTTTGTAATTTAATTGAATCACTATAATTATTTAATCATCATCGTTTGTATGAATAATTGTATGATTTTAATATTATAACACAAAACTATAAAATGAATTATTTGCCTTTATTATTTATTGTTATTGTTGGCATGTCCATGATGTGCAGATTAATAAAATAAGAAGCCTTAGATCTTTCCGAAGCTTTCGAAAACAGCTTCGGCAACCTCAACAGCTTTATCAGAGAAGTTCAAATCTTCTGGGTCTTCAGGGCTGATCTTGAAAAGACTGTCTTGAATTGTTAGGCAGCTGAGGATATGTTGTGGGGACAGTTGAACATTAGTGCAGTTTGGGCAGTGATTTGTGAAACTTCTTTGCCCGCCAGTTAAGATTTTCATTCCTTTCACGTGCTTTGTTCTAAGTCTAGTTATTATTGATGCTATTGTAGGGTTGCTATTTAGATCTGGGATGGAATATTTAAAATTATTTTTGAATAGCCTTTGGCTGGAAACTGCATTGGCGTCGACGAGGGTCGTGAAATTAGATGATTGAGGGCAAGATCTGGATACTTTGGCAAGTCATTCATAGGCTTTCTCATTACCGAAGATATTTACTTGGGCTGGTATCCATTGTAGCGTGCAAGGTCTCTTTTTCTGTGATAATTTTGTCGATGGATTGGACAATTTTGTGGCTGATTTTGCACTTGCCCTTCTGGATGGCTTTCAACGCAGATCTTGAGTCTGTGAAGATGACGATGCCGCTGGATTTTTGGAATGTTTTATAAAGGAAAATCTCCAATGTACACTCTTGATAGCAATAAGTTCACATGTGTAATTGGATGCGATTTTCCCTACTTGAACTTTATGGCACTCAGGCTCTCTGTTTGGAGAAATAAAGAAGACACCTGCACTTCCTCTATTAAGATTTGATTCGGATGAGTCTTCAGTATAGACGATTGCCAGACTTTGAGTTTGGGTGGTAAGTTCTTCGATGGTATGGTCTTGATGGAGGCCTTTATTAATGTCACCAATGAATACTTTATAAAATAAATGAATTCCATCATTTTCCATTCTAAGCGGTGTATTAATTTCTTAAAATTGCTTTATGTTTATCAATTGTATTCTAAAATCACGTTTTCCCCCTAGATTCAAGGCACGTTGGATATGAGACATGATATTGCTCTTATAAAACTCAATGCACCTGTTCAATTCAGCGATGTTGTAAGGCCTGCTTGTTTACCTTCATTGGGTTGGGATTTACGAGTTGGCTCTTTGTGCTATGTTACTGGTTGGGGAGAAACCAGAGGCAAGTAGACATAATTTAAGTTAAAGAGCTAATAACCTACTGAAATAATGAAATAACAAAAGATCGTAGTTTATTTTTCTTCGACGTTTAATAAGTTTATAATTCATGAAACAAAAATGTACTTTTCCTAAAAATCATTGTGATTTGCCTAGCTGCAAATTCAAGTAAGATAATCAACAGCACACTAACACAAATGAAGTGAAAAGTATGACGATATGTTTATTAATTAACTTCATTAGCAAAGACAGCTCTCTTCTAAAACAAAATTGTTCTTTTATAGAATTAAATTTTTTTATGCGAAAAAATAAGATCCCATAGAAAAATAATTTTGTTTTAGAAGTTAATTAACTGTGTTAATTAAGTAAATTAATAAATGTATTACTATCATTATTTCGCTCCCTTTGATACATTATTCTTAATACAATATTTGGTTAGCTGCTGTGAGAACTGCGGTAGTAAGAGAGTTATTTTTTAAAAAAATATATTGTATTATTTGATTTAAAAAGTCCTCAGCACACCGGTTTTTTCAACTTCCATTTTGATATCTAATAAATACAAGCTTAATTTCAGAACATTAGGAATGATGCTTTTCTAATAAAACGTATTATGAACTGTTCCATGCGAGCTACAATTCAATAAAATTTCATCAAAAACGCGTAGAATTTCCGTTAAGGGCTCATTTTTTTCCAATTATTTGCACGATTATTTTGGATGACAATACAGTAATTTAATTATAATTTATAAAAATTAATTGATTAAAACTGATTTTTTAAAGAATTACAAATACAGCCCCGTTGGCATAATTTTTGGCGACTTAGCGACCATTTTGCCGACTTGTGTCCAGCCTTAAAAGGTTTTTTTCTCACATTTTAAAGAGCTCATTTGAGCTGGATTTTTCTATACACTATTTTGGGTAACAATACGATAATTTAATTATAATTAATTAAAAATAACTGACTGAAAATAATTTTTTGAAGAATTACAGATACAGCCACGTTGGCTTCATTTTTAGCGACTTGGGTCAAAACTTTAAAAAGATTTTTTTCCCTCACGTTTCAAAGCATTCAGTTGAAATGAAACTTTATATATATGATTGTTTGTGGATAACAATGCGAAATTTAGAGATAATTAATAAAAATTAATTGCCACTTAATGTTGTGATTCTGTCATATGTATATACATATTTATATTATTGTAACTATTTAATAAAAAGTAACTAAAATAAATTTTTTTTTGCTGATCTAAGTAGGAATTGACAAATTTTTTTTATATTACTTGTTATCAGAGTAAAACTGAAAACAAATTTCATATGTCTCGTGTCTATAATGACTCTTTGATTTCCTTAGAAGGGTGTCAAGAAAAGAACTACACATATTCGTTCACACAATTTAATCGGATTTTTAAACCTCCTTCACTTAATACATAAATAAAATAGAGACTTATGACAACTCTAATAAAAAACTGAACTACAAAACTAGCCATAAAAATTGACATTAGTAAGAAAATTTACTGGAAGATAAACGATTTTATTTTTGTACATAGTGTTAAAAGAAAGATTTCATATTTAAAAGTATGTAATAAGTGTACACAAATAGGATTTATATTTTTTCCAAAATTTCTGGTATCGGAAATTCAACAATTAATTTTCATAAAATAAAAGAGGGTCCTGTATTTTGAGGTATTAATCACTTTTTGAATAGAAGTACTGTTATGTTATATATTTATTTATAAGTGACATAATGCTTTTAATTCGATTTTAACTATAAAAACATAATAACTTTATTTTAAAAAGCTTGTTGTAGTTATAAAATACATTTGTTGTGATTTTTAAGATTTCCATCTTTTGCTTCGTCTATAAAGGTACTGGATTCAACCATGCATTGAAACAAACCGATGTGTCGATAATGCCGAAGTCGAATTGTTCTTTCGAAGAACATTCTCAAATCTGTGTGAAAAATCAGAAGGGATTTCAATCGACTTGCCACGTAAGAACTTTTTTGTGTTTTTACATTTTTTTTGTGTGTGTGTTTTTTTAAGGTAGATAATTTCTAAAATGTTACGAATTCCTGTTTTAGAAACCGTTTGTACTAATCCGAATATGGTATTAATTTAATTATAATTATTTTCTCTCGTTTATGTTCATTTTAATTGAGAGTAAAAATTACTTATAGAAATATATATTAGGGCAATTTTGGGGACACACCAACTCATCCGTTGTTGAGATTTCCATTTCATTAGTAGCTCTAACGTGTTTCGTTAATGTGACATTAGAACGTATTGAATGATTGATTTTTAATATTTGCAACCTTATTTTAAAATTGAATATTCGTAAGCGATTGAGAACCTAATGGTAAAATATAGGGCTATCTGCGAGGTCTATTCTCCATTACTCGAGTTTTTTCCTTCCATCCAAATCGACACTTTGAGCTAGTACACAACTCCACTCCACAAACTAATAGCATATAAATAGTCAGTGAGAAAAAAAATAGTTGTTATGGGAACAATATTGCCCCACAGTGTGCAGGGCCGCTTTTCCGCTTAGGCACGTGCCTAGGGCACAAAAGGTTTAAAGGCGTAAAAAATTGGAGAGGGAAAAAAATTAAAATTATACTGCGAATGTACCACCGCCTAGCGAATTGTGAGAGAAACATTTCTGCCCTCAAGTAGAGACTCAAGAGAGTGAAGACTGAAATATCTATTATGGAACATGAAAAGCTTAACAGTTTGATGTTGCTATGCACTCAAAATGATATTGCAATGGAAATTTATTACAATGAAGTCATTAATGATTTTCTCGAAAAAATCATTCGTTTTTCGACGAAAATCTTCGTTGTACAAGTACAATGACAATGACTCAACAAAGAATAAAGATGTCGAAAAGTAAAAGATAATAAAGCGATAAGCGATGAAAAAGATGATAATTAACAAGTTGAAAACAGTTCACACAATAATGTATACTCTATACTGTAATTGTGCAAATGATTTCATTAATTTATTGTGCTAATTTAAAAAAGGTGGATGGTTCGTGATGCCGTAAAGTAAGAAATAAACAAGAGTGGCCAAATCATACCACTATCCTTTCCTTACGAATGTCAGTCGATAGCACGGTGGGTCCATAGGTTGTGGATAAAGGAAAGACTATTCAAACAGCATAAGCAAAATAGGGAAAAGAGTAGAAGTTAAGAAAAAAATCTCTCCCGAAACAAAACAGAGAAGTAAGAACTGAAGGAGGAAGGGGGCGTAGCTATTGAAGTGCCTAGGGAGCCTAGGAGGTTAAAACGGCCCTGATAGTGAGTACTTGCATTATACTCGCTTATTCCTGAATTTTAGTCGCTATTAAAAGGTATCGGAGGCTTTCTTTTTGACGAGTTTCAGAGCTTGCATCTCATTTTATATAAGTAACCACAATTTCTTATTATTTATTGTCTTGTCTGCAGATAGCGTAATCAGGTTCTACCCTTAATTTAATAAAAGGGAATTACTGTTATCCTTTCAAGCCTGATTTAATGGCTTCTCAATGGATCCCCCGGGAACTTCAACAATCCGCGAGATCTCCATCTCAACCAACATGAAAAGGTGGTATTGCAACGATGGTTCTTTATGAAATACAAGGAGTAATGTGTATGTGAGACAGAGAGAGCGATTTTAAGAAAAATCTTCTCTAAAAGAAAATTTTTATTTTTATTTTATTATTTTTTCCCCCATCAGTCTAATTTTATACGATTAATACCTTTAATATTGATATAGTTTATCACATTTCTTTTCAAAAAAATTAATTTGTTTTTCCATTTCAGGGAGACAGTGGTGGACCTCTTGCATGCAAGCTTGGTGGTCGATGGTATGTAATGGGTGCGACCAG
The DNA here is from genome assembly GCA_019973975.1 of Trichonephila clavata. NCBI lineage: Eukaryota > Metazoa > Arthropoda > Arachnida > Araneae > Nephilidae > Trichonephila > Trichonephila clavata. Next base: position 9,133 of record BMAO01006484.1, read on the forward strand.
TTACGGAACTATGGGTAATTTTATGCATGGTTTATGCGCCATGCCCGAGCAAAGAACTGTCTTCATGAAAATGTCAGATAAAGCAGATTGGATACAAAAGATGATAGACATGTATAGCTGAATTTAAGCACGTGGAGTTATTTAAAATGTAATTTTGAACTTCATTAAAATAATTATTCATTCAATTACATAGCAATCTGATTTATTCTCTTTATAAATTTATTAATAAAATTAACTTAAAATATTTTGAAAAAAAAAACGAAACTTGTATATTAAGATTTGTTTTATGAAACTAATTCGATAAAAAGTATCGTTAATTTGAATATTATTTTACAGGTTATAGTTAGATTCTCAATAAGTCTCATACTTAAAAATACGAATTTATTTTAATTAACATCTTAAAAGTTGATAATAAAAACTAAAAATTTTGTAATCGACAACTAAACGATATGTTTTTTTTTTGTATTTTACAATAAAACATTCTGATACTATTTTGTGTACTACAATTGAACATTTCACTGCATTTGCTGCCTTATAAAATTTTCAGTCACTAAAAGTAAAAGGAATTTTTTCCGTATTCCACCCCATCTTCCATACCGTACTCAATGGAAGAAAGATCTCTTTCTATTGACCATGATTTTATCTTAATTATTTCGTTATCATCACGATATTAATAATTATTACCTTAACTTCTATAACTTGAATAATTGTCCCCTCTCCATAAAAAGTAGTGTGCGCGATTTCTTTCTTCCTTCTTCATCACGTTATCTTGGTTTTTTTTATTACAAACATTCTTTCACTCTGTATTTTAACACTACACATTTGGTTTAGTCTGACATTCAACTGTTAACTGAAAACTAAAGAGTGTAACCATTATAACTGTAACTTTCGGGCTAGACTTGTCTGTTGTCGGCGAATACTGTAATAATCGAAACATATATAGAATTTAAGAACCTAAAATCAAGAACCTTATAATTATCCTAATTTGCATTAAATAATAATACAGTTTTGTCAAATACATTGTAATGCTTGTCGGTTCCTGCTTCCCTCTGATCCCCATTGTCTACCCTCGGACCCGGCTAGATGTGTGAGAGGAACTGAATAATCAGTAGACATGATTCACTCTAATTATTTTATTGTCACCAAATATCAAGCAAGCACAATAATAATCTAATTAAGGTAAAAAATCAAATAGCAGAGCGTGGAGGTGAGACTCGCTAGCCTGGGGATAATAATACGGACCCTCAACTGATTCCACGATAACTTATACGAGCTCAATATAAACTACGTCGCGCACTAATACGCTAAACTTCTATTTAAACAAGGATCACGATACTTGTACTTTTATGAAGTTGAGTCCTCCAGTTGAGGCCTTGAATACGATCCTTATCCGGATTCAATCATCGTCGAGTGATACTCTTAGACTTCTTCAATTGATAAACTCTGATTAATACTTCATAATTTCACGATCTATCACTCACCAACTATCTCCTAAAACTCGCGAATACAGACAATTTGCATAATCACGCTTTCTTCACTCGGTGAAAGTTGGTTGATAATATTATTGCCCCAGAAAAATCCCCAAGGGGTTAGTTATAGACGCGTATAGATCCGTCACAACATGACAATGAAATACGAGGTTAAGTATAAAAGTAAAGAGACCTTTGTAACTTTTCCACCCAAGGTTTGGTAGCAGTGCTAGTATCCAGCGCTGAATGAGGGGTAGTCGGCAACACTTCAAAACAACGTGTCACTCGTCTTCTCTCGCAGTCGTTGGTGCGTTGTTGACCGTTCAACATGGCAACAATCTGCAACAAGGGGGAAAAAAAGGACAGTGATTTTGTTTGAAGAATGAGTGAAACCTTTGAAAATTATTCGTCGCATGCAACCGCAGTATGGTGGTTTATCGCGAAGCAAGATCTACGAAAGGATAGAGGGCCTCAAACTAGGGTTTGCAATCCCGTGTCATATTTTCAATCCCAGGATTTTGGGATTACATTATCCAAATCCAGGAATCCTGGGACTGGTCCCGGGACTAGGATTGGACAGTTTATTAAAAGTACTTACATACTAGCATAGTTGAAATTGCATAATAAAACTAAAAATTTGTTTAAAAATTAATTTAATATTATTTTAATGAAACAAATAAAAAATTAATTCATCATAAAAAGCAAATAAAAATAGTACCAAATGAAATAAAAAAAAAAGCATTTCTTCATTTTTTTGTGTTTTTGTAAATCAGCTTATAAAAATACAGCTCGTCCAGCGTTTCATCGTTGAAACGGCTTCTTATTTTTGTTACAAATTGTCCTACCGAAGAAAATCGCGTTCGGATTCCTTACTAGTAGGTACTATCGTCATTAAATAGGAGTATGTTCTTTTTAGGTAGTCACCACGTCTCCCTCCATTTTCATAAAAGAGACATTCCTTTTTGAATTTTTGATGACAGCGTCTCAAATCTAATAAATTGCATTGGTGCATATACCTCTTTGATAACTTTATTTAGTTCTTCTGCTACAATTAATGGTTTTTGTATGTATAAATTGATACAGTTATTGAATCAGAATGTGAATCAATTTCAAGTGTTATCTCATTTGAAATTGAAGATCCAATTGCATGAGCTGTTAGTAATGCAATGGGATTTGAAGTGTCTCAAGTCATCCAAGCAGGTCAACTATTAATTTACGGCATTTAATTGAAGAAAAAACTGTGAAAAAAATCTATTCTTGAGATCTTGCTTGTATTATTGTGTAAGCATTGCAGTGAGCCACTTAGGTCTGTGCGACGTTCTCCCATACGAGAAATGAGAGCTGTGCATATATATTTTTTAACTATAGCACTTATATTTGCACAAAAAAATTCTACGTACATATTTCTTAAACAAAATATAAATTTTTGAAAAATTAAATTCTATAAAAATTTTTATGAGAAATTTTTTTTAAAATACAATCAGACTAAAATTAAATCCCGGTATTAGTTATTTTAATCCCGGGATTTCAGGATTGGAAAAAACACCGGGATCCCGGGGCTGAAAACCCCACTAGATATCTTCCAAAAATTCTAATTGCCTCTGTCCAAGTTAGCTGACACCGGACATCCTGAGGGTGGGAGAAATGTCCGTTTTCTGACCCCACTCGCGATGGGAAGAAAGTTACAGAAGAAAATAAGAGAAAACATATCAAATTTCACGGTTTAACATAGACACCCACCTCGAACCTTTCAAGGTTCAACACGTAAGAAAGCTGACATTAAACGCATACAGTACAAAAAAAGTAAATAAGATACATTAAATGTAATACCAGATTCACAATACTTTGAAAAAAATTTTCAAATTGTATTTTTTTTCAGACAAAAAAAATTAAATCCCGGGATTTGAATTAAAATGAATTGAAGCATCGGTAAATCAACACGCAGTTGTTGATATTATTAGTCAGTAGTGAAGCGACGAGCTACACCAGATAGCTGAAGATTGAAATTGGAAAGTCGAGTGTGGAACCTTAGCCATTATCTGATCCAGTCAGTTATAAATTCACCAACCACGACGGAACTGCCGAAGTTACAAAGATAAGGTTAGTGATTTAGAAATTGGTAAATACGTGTACGGTGTTTTAGCTGCGATTGTACGTGTTGATCTTACGTGGATTCAGTCCCGATTCCGTAGTTCCGCTAGTAGTAACTCCTTCTCATACTCCACTGTGTTTTATTGTTCTTAAATTTGAATCGTGTGTTTGTAAACTTCCTTGATTAAGAGGTATCAATAAATATATTGATTTGTAATGATGTCTCTTGAATTCTCTAATCCGCCTACACGTCCAGAAACAGTTAACGGTAGACGGGGAGATGATAGTCTTAGGGGAGGTTATATTTCACGACAAACTTCAAGAGTTCGACATGCTATTCATTGTTTATTACTGTAATAATGGATACACATTTAAATGTTAAAGCACGTTCAAACGAATTTTTCTTAAATTTGATTGGGATAACTGTACATACTGCACATTATGCTATAAAGTTGGCTTTGCGATCCAGTTTTTACATTAGGAATTATTATGTCATAATGTCTGAAATACTTATTTATCTTATTATTGCATGGTATTGATTTTTATGCAATTTATTCATAGCCAACATACAGATAATACCTGTTCTATAACACTTTGAGGAGTTACATATGTAGTTAATTAAATATTTCCTAGATCCTGTTTCTAGTCAACTCACAGTTCTACCTAATACAACCAGTCGCAATTTAGAGCCATGTTCACATAAGGTGATCGATATTTGAGCTTGCATATCTCATTTTCCACATTTATTCTATGTTATTGGTATGATTTTCAGGACCGGACATAATTAATTCGTGTCAAACCTGATTGTATTGCTCGACATGTCTTAAACAGGCAGGAATAATAATACAAACTTCGTGCTCGACCAGTATCGTATTTAATAATGTTTTAGCACATAATTAATTTTCTTTCGTTAAGGCTGTATTTGCATAATGTTAAAGAACAACCTAAAAATCGAGATATGCACTCCAATAAAAAAGTAATACAGTCGACTCTCGATAATTCAAATCTTCGATAATACGAACCTCTCGCTAAGCCCCTGGAAAAAACTCTTGATATTTCGAAATAAAACAATACGCTTTGGTACGCTCAATATTTCGAAGTAAAATCTGTGACTGGCTAGACTACAACACGTGATAATTCGAAGTTATCTTATAAAACTCTCGACAATTCGTACACTCACTATCATGTACAGTCCTGTAGCAAACAAGTTGGAGCGTACAAGTTTTGTGTTGTATTGTTTCTGCATGTCTCCCCTGTAACGTCACCCCTTTGATGACCATCTGTCTGCTACCCCTTCTTGGTGTTTTCCGGTTCCTCAGGCGAAAAGATACTTTTATTGCTTTCCTTCTTCAAGTGGACAATAGACCAACCGCTCCTGTTGTCAGCCGTTCATATCTTTCGTTTAACGCGTGGCCTTATTACACATGTGTTCAGAAAGTATGGTCTGCTATTGTGAAGAAGAGATGCGCGTAGAATTGTGTATAAATGTATTCTGTTAATTCAGGACTTTTAACTTCTGTATAATATGTGCTTTTTAAAAATAGCTTAAAATAATTTTATACATATGTACACAATTGTTGTTTTATTACATAGTTTCTAATTTAAATGTGTTAGCTTTGTGTATTTTGAATTTTTTCCTACCCTCTTGATAACTCGAACTCTTGATAATTCGAAGTTTTTCATTGGTCCCTCCAACTTCGAATTATCCAGAGTCGACTGTAATATATTACATACTGACTTAACTAACTTTTAGAGTGAACGAGAGTATATTTAATATAATACTATTCATTTTATGTGTGTGTAAAAAAGTGAATTTATTCGTTCCAAGTAATAAAAATTATTCTATCTTTTGTATCCTATATTGCAACACTAAATGTGTTTAAGTTTTAGACTATTGAAGCCAAAAATTGCGAAAAAAAATGTGTAGTTATTTTTTTAATGTTTCTATAATTTAATAATACTACATAGTAAAAGCACTACCGTTTCTGCATCATACCTAAAAAATCAAGTGAAGATTTAATAGGAGTAAATCTGTCAACAAACGTTAGGTTATTTCAATCATGTCCCATTCGAAGTCTTTCAAGAAGTGTTCATGAGGAATCCGAATTTCGATCCAGGATTAGATACATAGAACAACACACTTGAGCTAAATTTCACTTTCAAATTTGTACACTTCATCAACTGATAATTTTAAGCCCAAATATATCAGCTTAAAGTGAAGTAGCTTCCATTATTCGATACGAGTATTTTATAATTGGGAATTCAACTGATTCGAAATGCTATTAAAACGGTTTTTTACAACATATTGAATCACAGTTGGAATGGCCGATAAAAAATCTTTTTTTTTTCGCATAGTAAAAATGTGAAATACAAGTTTCAATAATTATTTATAATCGTATTAATAAACATTAAGGTACTTAGTATGAAAACGATAGACCTAAATAAAAAAGGATAGGAAATAAAAATTATAATTTAAAAAAACTAAAGAACACGCTTTTATACTGAATCGAACTGAAAAGTAAAAAAATAATTCTTAATATAAGAATAAAATGATGAACGAGAAAATTAATGTCATTGGGGTAAAAGCGTGGGGTGTTCTATAAATATATCAATTATTATAGTTTATAACTTCTTTCAATTCCGAAATTGCACCCCACGCTTTTACCCCAATGACATTAATTTTCTCGTTCATCATTTTATTCTTATATTAAGAATTATTTTTTTACTTTTCAGTTCATTCAGTATAAAAGCGTGTTCTTTAGTTTTTTTAAATTAAAATTTATTTTTCATTTTTTTAGTTCGATCTACAAAAAAAAGCGTGTTTTTTAGTTTTTTAAACTGTGATTTATTCATTGTTGAATTTATCCTTGAGTTTGATATTTGGTGCCGGAATTACGTGGCTGCTGGAATAAGTCTTGCTCTTCAGTGGATTTTAATTAAAGGGTCTGAAGTGTATTTATTCTCTCTGTTTACGGGGCCTCGGATGAGTCCCGTATCGTTATATTAGATTCCGTCTCAAAAGAACAGGTTAAACAAATAAAATGTGTGGTAAGTAGAAAAAAAGTTCGAATTTAAAAAAAAAATTCATGTACTATGTTTTTATAACGGACTAAAAAGTATAAAAAAATTCCTCCTTTTCATTTTTTCCTTCTTTTTTCACATTTTCATACATTGTCATCCACTTCTGAGATATGGTCCAAATTTCAAGTCTCTAGCTCCTCGGAAAGTCACACAGTTTAAAATCAATTACAAAATTCCACCCGGACAGACATTAAAGAAAGCGAGTTAATAAAAACATGGTAATATTAAGTGTCAATCGTATTCTCACCTTTTAAACGTATTGCTATAATGTTAATTCATATCATCACTTCTAAATGCATTGCTTTATAAATATTTAGCAGTTAGAACATAAATTATTTTTTTCACATCACGAGCCTTTTTTTTTTCATTTTCAGAAAAATGTTTATATTATAGTAAGAAATTGATAACACACACCCACCCTCCACTTTCTCACATACAGGACACTTTTTTTGTTTGTTTTATTTTTATAAACCACATGTGTATTAATTAAAAACACTCGCTGTAGGGTTACACCTTTTTCTTTTAGTCGCTAATTTGGGAATTAGTCGCCAAATCCGAAAATTGTAAGTGCAATAAGTTGCCAAATCTGGAAGTGGTATATGTAATTGTCACCAAATCTGATTATCGTGATTCCTGACGATCCTGATGAGGACAATGGAACAAAATTATGAAATTATTGTATTGTTATCGATCCTTGACAAGTGTGCAAAATTTCGAATTAATCTGACCTTTTTAAGTGGGTGAAAATCGAGTTCCAAGATTCCGTTACATGCAAGTGAAACTTATAAAAGCGTGTTAAAAATGTGAGACTTTAGGAGTACTATTAAGAAATAATTTATTTAATATTTCGATCTATATTTATCGAAGGGGTTTTGCTAAACACGCAACAAATATAACTGATATATATTTTTAAATTTGTAAGTTTCTTTTTGATACAATTGATACATAATTGGTAGATAACATTAAGAAGTAATTTGACAAAACTAATTTCTAAGTATATGCTTGTATCATTGTTCTAATCCAATCCACTTTGTCTGAAACTTTACTAAACATGACTTTATTCCATGGCATGGCACATAAGCCTCCCATGAAATTCCCTTGAGTGGCATAACTTGTATCTCCCATGAGATACCACCTGTCTCCGATCTTGCAAGCCAAAGGGCCTCCACTATCTCCCTATTGAATAAAATGTAATTGACATCAGCCATTGTTTCTTCATTCAAAATGAATATTAAAATAAATAAAAATAATAATAAATAAAATTTTACTAAAAATAAAATTAGTATAAATAATAAAAAAAGAATTTAAGGAAGTAGATTCATCAAATCCATCAAGATTGGTCATCTGTGGCTTGCAGGCCACATCTGCCGAATGAACCCCTTGTCCTTTAACGTTCAGAATATTCAATTACAAACCTATCGTAACTAGAACTAGAGGTAGACCCAAACTGAGATGGACTAATTGTGTGGAGGGCGATAGAGAGAGAGAAAATGAAATGAAAATTTTAAAACTTTTACGAAATAAAACTATCAGGACTCTATTTTTCGTAAATAAGAATGAAAAAATAATGAAACCAAATATTCTGAGCATCAATGTTAAGCAGTAATACAAAGTGGGGCAAATAAAAGTGGTCCGGCGAACAGAGTTCCAGGTTGCAAAGAAACACGACAAAGGAAAATAGATAGTTCGCAATCCTGCTTATATCAGATGCTGAGAATGACCACCATTCATCTTTTAGCACCTTTTGGGCTTTGATCATCAAGCTGTAGGAGGCAGATCCAAGCTTGACTGCTGGAATTGCTGCTATCAATCAGAAACTTTCTGCTTCAATTTTTTAAGACTGTGAGTGTTGTTGCGATACACCTTAAACTTGAGGGTCCCCGAAAATTATAATCGCACGTTGATAGATCACTAGGGACGTCTTAAGGGCATGGGCCCCAGGCCTCTTCTCGTTCTCGACACAGCCTTAATAAGATCATGATTCGAATAATTTCAATGGTTAAATGCTATTTTCGGTTATATTCTCCGGAGAACTGGAAATTTCGGACGATATGTCACCTGGCAACATGTGATGACCGTCGCCCATATATACAGTGGACCTCAAAAGGGTTCGTACACTTGCAATTTCCTATAAAATTTAATGTTTTCGACTAATAAAAACTAATATATTGTAATTGTAATTTTTTTGTGATATCTGCAACTTGTTCTTAATAGAATGACATAATTATTTTTTAAAAAATGATATAACTATTATTTTTAAAAATTAATAATCAAAAAGCTATTGAAAAATTACGCCACAAAAGTCTTTGTACACCTAACAAAAATCTCAACTTAGCTTTAAATATTGTATTTCTTTCTTACTTTAGTACTTAGTAGGATATCTTTTAGTATCCACAATAACTTTTAAATGTTTTGGTACAGATTTTATCAGTTTTTTTTTATAATTTCTGCATCGGTTTTCCTCCATGCTTCTGTTATTATTGTTTTTACTTCCCATTATGTGTTTATATGTCATGTTTTCTTTTTTTTAAATCAAATTCTCACCAAATATGTTCTACTGGGCTAAATAAACTGATTGAGGAGGTTTTTTTCAGAATTTTGGACAGTTATAGAGACACCAGCGGAGTACACTGAGAGCAGAGCGCTTGGCGTCATTATCCTGTTAAAAATGAAGTAGTCTCCTATCTCCAAATTTTTGGCAGATAATTTAAAATTTCATTTTAAAATATTTAAATAGAGTTCATAATTCACAAAGTATATCCTACTAAGTACTAAAGTAAGAAAGAAATACAATATTTAAAGCTAAATTGAGATTTTTGTTAGGTATACGAAGACTTTTGTGGCGTAATTTTTCAATAGCTTTTTGATTATTAATTTTTAAAAATAATAGTTATATCACATTTTTAAAAAAATAGTTATGTCATTCTATTAAGAACAAGTTGCAGATATCACAAAAATTATAATTACACTATATTAATTTTTATTAGTCGAAAACATAAAATTTTATAGGAAATTGCAAGTCTACGAACACTTTTGTGGTCCACTGTAGGTCTATCACCAAACACCCGTATTACTCATTCAGTCAAAAGGTGGCAGTCTGTTAAGCTGGTTTGTGCAATTGTAAATAATGCATATTTATTTGTTTTGAGTTATTGTTTGTACGAGTATTTGACAACTATATGCTTTGTACTGTCTACTTATAAGGCTCATAGGTGGGGCCTACATTTGTGTAGGGGGCCCAGGGCCTACTTTTGCATTGGGGCTCAGGGACGCAAGAAGTCTTAAGACGTCCCTGCAGATCATACAGGTGACCTGGCACTTTAACATTCATTAGTGAACAACCAAGCACACTCTCTCCACGAATACGTGATAAAATCATATTGAAAATGATTAAAAGTTAATTTTTAGAGCTTTCATTATGGATGGATATTGGTATAACATAAAGCGAAATTAAACTGTCACACAAGAAGATATTCAGATGAGATTAAGAAGTATTTATAAATGAAATTAAAAAATATGGTAACTTACATGGCATGGAGAATTGAAGAATCCGGGATGATTTACACATATTTGATGTTTAGGATCGAAGTCACATTCTTTTTCTGATAAAACTGTCTGCATTGTCTGTTTCAAAACATGTGAAAATCCTGAGCCTAAGTAGAGATTTTTTTTTTAGGTTTCAGTGATTTCCATAAAAAGTTTAAAGAAAAATATGACTTTTTGCAATTTTCGAATGTTTTATTACAGGAAATTATATGAAATCTGTTTTTCGTGTTTTAACCGATATTTTTATTCCATGAAAAAAAAATCTAAAAATAACACTTAATGCAATAAATGATTGTGATTTAAGGTATTATTAATAATTGATAGTCTAAGTCTGATTAAAAATTATTATTCACGTAACCATTTAATATCATTAAAATTTCTATAAAGTTAAGCCCTTAATTGGTTTGACCATACACCAAACGGGCTACAGAAAGCAGGCCACAGCCAGTATGTCCGTACGTTGCATGCGGTCAATTCATATTTTTTTCTTTTTATCTTTGATTTGCACATATTTTTAGTTCTTAAAATGAGATTATTAGTGTTTTTAAGAGATGTAGTTTGTCCACGCTACTGAAATGCTTCTCATCCGGGATTTTCTTTGTAGTGAAGGCGAGAATTTTTTATTGAAAGCAAAAATTTAGATTATCGAGAACATTCGATAAAGAGCAGGGATTGGAAATGCAATGCGCAATTTGTTGCTTCAGAAAAAATGAAAATGGAAAGATAATAAAAAAAAAAGCCGATATTATTTCTGTACCCATTGTAATGTAAGACTTAGTATTACACCGTGCTTCAAATTGTGTGTGACACAAAATTCTCAATCGTTTGAAAAATAGGTACGAACACGAACTTTTTTTGTAAGTATGTGAGAAATTCTTTTAAGATACATGAAACGTTCTTTATAGTATGCAGAGTGTACTTATAAAAAGCAAACATTTAGGGTGAGTGGAACACACACATGAGTGTATGTGTTCCACAATTATAAAATAAAAAAAAATAGTGTGAAAACTTTAAAATTGAAAATTAAATTAAAATTCTTCCATTTTCACATTCTGTGCACAAGCAAAAAAGTGCCTTTTTTTTTGGAACATTTTGGGTAAAATTTGACCACTTAGGAGTTAAATCATTTAAAAAAAAAATAAAAGAAGGACTTTTCCTCCAATATAAAATTAATTCTAAAACTTTTTTTCCAGTAAATTTGTTCTAATTTCTTTTCATTATATATAGATTTTGCATAATACGAATTTTAAAATAATTTTTTTTTATAAAAGTTTCAAAATAAATTGCATTAGCATAAATTAATTACAAACATTCAGTTAAATTTAATATTTTTCCTAAGAATTGAAATAAAAATAATAGAAGATAATTTATTTGTAAGTTATAAAGGATTTTTTTTTGTGAAAATTGGTGCTTTATTAAGCAAAAATGGTAACCAGTGGATTACTCAAAGTTTGCCATTATTCTTTACAATCTTTCTTACCCTCCAAGTCAAAATGATCCCTTTTGTGCTATTTCAAATAGTACTCATAAAAACTGAAATTGATGCATCATGATCCCCATAAGCGTCACATGATAATCGATAAACCTCAACTGGTTTTTTTTCCAAATTGAAGTAAAAAAGTAAAGGTGTATGCAAATTACATTTCATCGGCCCAAAAATAATCACATTTAAAATTGAAAAAAAAACTATGTTGTTTACACTTTGATAAAATAAGATGTACTGAAAACTAAATACAAATAATGAAACTTTAACATGAAGGAAATATACGTTATTGTCCGATGCGATTTAATGCTAGTAACGCCATTCTTGTAAATCCTTTAACACTTACTTGTACCCCCAATATATTGTTGTCTCAATAGTTACATACTAGAAAGAACAACCAATTTTGAATTACGAAATACACGGATATCCACAGTCGAGCCGAAACATTATGGACACCTGCATATTTTTTTAATGAACTCGTCTAGATGAATTGGAAGCTGCATGATTAAGACAGAATGGTATTTAACTGCTGCTGGAGAAAGTAAGCTTTTATTCTTGCTATTACTTTTGCGATTGAGGGGAAAGGTAAATAGTTTAAAAGCTCTAAGAACTCTTAAATTGCAAATTTTTCAATTTTTTGAAAATAAATATATGTTAAAGTTTCAACATTTTTGAGTATTTTGATACCAAAATTTTGTTGATACTATAAAAACTTCCGAATCTCTTTCTTATCTTTAACTTCATTTTTCTCAAAACAACAAATTTTAGCTTGCGCGCAGGATTTCTCAGAAACTATTAATGGTATCAATTTGAAATTTCATACACGTGTTCAAAATAAGGCTCTTCATAACTTATACAACAATTTTCAAGAAAAAATTTAATAAATTTTTTCTTACTTGAATTTGAATTTTTTTCCCTTGACGTTTTAAAATTTTCGTTATAATTGTTTTTGAAAAAATATTTTTTTCTCACTAAATTTCCTAAAAGTTAGTATAACTTCAAAAGTGAACATTTTTATACCAAGTAAAATTAATTTTGTAAATTTTGATCAATTTTGTACTTCAGAATCCTGCGCGGTGTAAAAAACTGATTTTCATATTTTTGAAAAATTGTCCAATTTATATTTGTTTTATAACTTTTAAAATTTGTTCTCAAATTCTCTAAAATTTTAGAAATAATGTAAATGTACATGATTATTATGAGGTAAAAATTTCAAATGATTGTTTTATTTCATTGCTAAGTTACATTGGTTTGAAGAAGGATGTTTTTTTTTCGAGTGCACGGAATATGTTAAGGATCCTGAGAAGCCTTAAGCGAATTTGAAAGAGGGCAGATCGTAGTGACCCGAAGACTCGGAACAAGTATCTCCAAAACAGCATGACTGGTATACTGTTCGTGTTCTGCTGTTTTTAATATTTATGTAAAGTGGATAAATAATGGTGAAACTAGAAGTAGACACCTAGCAGTTAGTAGACGCCTACTTATCATCAAAGAAAAAGGACATCGGAAACTGTACCGCTTAGTAAGGCAAAATCGGCACCAGACAGTGGGTAAGTTGACAACCCAATACGTTGCAGGTCCAAGTGCAAGTATTTTGGAACACCCAGCTCAGCGGACACTGTTGGATATGGGACTGCACAGCAGATGTCTTACTCGTGGGCCTCTGTTGACCAAGCATCATTGCCAACTACACCTGGAGTGGGCTCTGAATCATCGAGACTTGACCATAAATAAGTGGAAGAGAGTTTCCTGATTGAATGAATCACGATTTCTCATTCATCACGTCGATGGTTGTGTCAGCGTGCGCCGTCTTACATACTCAAGCAGTTGCTACCTCAAGGTACACAGACTGGTGATGGCGGTGTAATACTTTAGAGAACGTTCTCATGTTTGACTATAGGATCCCTAGTTTTGTTAGAAGGAACTGTGAAAGTTGTAGACTATCTGAGAATAATTTCGGATCAGTTGCACCCTTATATGGCGTCTGTTTTCCCAATTGGAAATGGGATATTCCAGCTGGAAAGCGTCCCATGTCAAAAGGTTAGAATTGTGTTAGCAAGGTTCAAGGAGTATAAAGATGAACTCCTATTAATATCCTGGTCACCTAATTTGTCGAATCTTTATCTGATAAGGCATATTTGAGTTTTCATAGAAAGGCCGTTCAGATCAAATATCTTCATGTCAGAATATCTCGACTTTACGCGACGATTGTCTAGACGATGGGTACAATCGGTCTCCAGTCATCTACCAAGAACTTGTGGTGTCCACGCAAAAAGGCCAGTTGCTGCTGTTTTGCAGGCAAAAAGTGGTGCATTGTGTTATTGAGTAGATGTTCATAGTGTTTTTTCTGTTCGGTGTATATCTTAAGACATACTTCTTTTCTCTAATTTATATTTAGTATTTTCGCATATTTATGTAATTTTTCAAATAAAATTACCTCTTGTTTCACCCCATCCTGTTGCAAAGCATTTCTCACCAGGTTGTAAATCCCAACCTAAGCTTGGAAGACAGGCAGGTTTTACAGTATCTGTAAACGTAACTGGAGCATTCAATTTGATCAAAGCTATATCGTCTCGTACTCCAAAATGACCTCTCAGCTGTAAATTAAAAAGGAAACAAGACATTGAAACCTATTCATATAAAATATAAAAATGATATATATTATAGAATGTAGATCTCAATTCTATGCTTTGAGATGGAGATAAAGTTACATATTAAAAATTTTTAGACACTGTTTATACGTTTATACAAAAAAAAGTATAATTCAACTTTTCTGTAGGGAAATTCATATTTTAGAATCAATTTTTTATTAAAATTGAATAATGGACTTGATTATTCAGTTTAATCATAACTAATTTTTCGCACGTTAAAGAAAACTCATATATTTACATCAAGGTGCTATAATATTGTTGGAGCCTATTTAATTATATTATATTCCCTACAATAACAACTTATCTACAAAGAATTAAGTTGAATTTGCGATCTTCTGGATTGTACAATTTTTCATGATACGCAACTACAGTTTCTTACAAATTGACCACATTTACTAATTTCGTGGCAGATTCGAGTTCTGATTCTATTAAAAGGCAATAATTTAGAATAAAAGGAGACTTTTTCATAATGCATTGAACTGAAATTTTAAGTTCTCACGTGGTACAATATAAAAGTTGAGAGATTGAAGTACCATCTCAAATTCTCTTCACTTCCTAATGGTTCAAAACTACAATGTTCATCTCCAATAGTACTTATGTTGTTCTAAAACGATGTCGATTCAAATAAATCATTAAATCATTGGGGAATCAATAATTATGCCAGTCAAAATACGATAATTCTAGGGCAAAACATATTTAACTAAGAAAAACCAGATATATTCGTTAACAGCCTGATGGCTGATAATTTTAGAATGAAGAAAAATTTGTTATTCTGAATTAAGTTATAACTCAAACATATGAATATGAAGAGTAAATTTCCTTGAACTCATTGTGCAAATACTTTTCCCTTAAACGTTCATGTAAAAAGTATGTGCTATATAGAAACGCGCACACACACACACACACACACACACACACACACACATGTATATCATAAAATAACTTTTAAAATGGCTATCATTATCTTCATTCGTAAAGTAAATATATATACTCGAAAAAGTTATACTTTTTAATATTTAAGAGAGGTTCAAATTTTTTCCCTCTTACTGTAAACTTCCTTGGAAAATTCCAAATGTTCCTTTAAAGGCAAAATATTTGTTTAAAAAATATCCGAGTTAGCATCCCACTTTTAATATTTGCAATGTTAATGAGGAAACTTTTCGCTGCGGCATATTTAACACTCTATCAATATGGCCAGAACCTGTGTTTTGAGTTTCAAATTTCAGATTTATTACCCACAGGCTATGGGTCATTTATTCTTCTCGATCTTAAAACTGGCTAAAAAAATCATTATAACTTACTTTGTCCATTTCTAAATCTGGATATCCAATTATCTTTACTGCATATCTGATCTGTTCTCCTTTATCTTTTTTAAATTTGTGATGCATACCCATATGGATACGATAATACTGAGGATCAGGATTGCTAGAAGAATTATAAGTGGTAATAGCGGAAATAAACCATGGTTGTTGCTAACATATATATTATATATCAGGAAGAAAATGTACTAAAGATATTCTTACAAAAATACAAAAAAAATTATATAAAAATTATAGCAAGCACCTTTACGTTTTAAGATGTAAAAAGGTCATATGAAACTTTAAAAATTGTTTAAGGGGTCTCAGGGGTATTAATTTTATCTGGAGAGCTGAAAATATAAACAATTTTCAAATAGATATAATTCCTTGAGGTTAAAATTAAATAATTAATTTTACACATTATTAAGAAAGGAATAAGTTTTCAAAAAAAAAAAATGTAAAATTTTTAAAATACAATAATAATTAAAAAAATTATAAGCATATGAAAATATTAAACATTTCTGTAATAAATATTAAGTACATTTTACGTTGCGCATCCTTTTTGACTACTAATATTCTTCAGTCGGCTCGGTAGCTGAGAGGTAGCGTGCTCACTTCGTAAACCTAAGGTTGCGGGTTCAATCCCTGCAGGAATCGATAGATTTTCTGGATGCGAAAATCGTAGGCATGAATGTCACTTGATTATATGGCATACAAAGGATTCCATGGGTATCAATTGGGTTCAGATACTCTTGGCAAAATTGAATCACTGCAATATTTAGCATCCGACGCGAGCTTGAATTAAATTAATTCAAACGTCAAAATTTGGAGGTAAAGGCCCCCAGTAGATGGTGCCACCATGAAATGTTTTTCACATTTGAGGACTGACCGTATCTGCAAAAACTTAGTTGCCAATATGCAGTCCGTTTGAAAAAAATATATTTTAAAGCATAAGAGCAGTTGAAATGTGAATAATGGAATGATGGGAAAAGGGTAGAAGGAATAATTTTATCATGATGCATCAAAACTACATGGATATACATATAAGAAACACTTTATAAAAATGTAGAGATGATCACAAATTTGCTAAAAGTAGAAATGATAAAAAAAAAATCGCAAGATATCGTTAAAAGTAAGGTAAGCAAATATTCTCCAAAGACGTAAATTATCAGTTCTAATATTTGTGTTACTGTTTCTTAAAAATTGATAGAAATATCAATATTATTTTTTAATGAAAATCCAATTTGAATAAGGTGTGTATAAGGATTAATATAAGTGAGTGACATGACTGTTTTATAATTAAATGGCAGTAATCTCCATTAATTCCTTTCTCAAAACCTGACATTCTGTAAAATTCAGCTCCATTTTCACTTTATGCAATGTAGAAGTCAAATGGCCGGAATTTCGGAAATTTCTCCAAAACAATCGTATAGAAAACAGAATTTGCATCGAAGTAAGGAAATTTTTATTGTCTAGAGATCTATGATTTCTGTAGGTATCAAGAGGTATTTTCTTAAAGTCCAATAATCGATTTGACTGC
Source organism: Trichonephila clavata (assembly GCA_019973975.1). Classification (NCBI taxonomy): domain Eukaryota; kingdom Metazoa; phylum Arthropoda; class Arachnida; order Araneae; family Nephilidae; genus Trichonephila; species Trichonephila clavata. The sequence goes on from BMAO01006484.1 coordinate 26,292, forward strand.
AGAATTAATTGATATTTTTAACTGCCTGCCTGGTTCCTACTTTCAGGATTTTTGTTAAATATTTTATTCAGCTAAGCAGTGATTTTAATGTTATGCAGGTATCCTGTGTAGTATAAACAGTATACATGAATATTTCAACTCACTAGTTGTAGTTTAATGGGTGATGAAAAGTTTATTACTACTATTATGATTGAAAAATTAAATTTCATTTTCACATTTTGAGAAGCAAGCTTTTATATACATTTTATAAAGCAATGTTAACTGCTTCAGTACAACTTGGTTTAAGATGTTTGACTACGTTTGGAACCATGATTTAAAAAAAGCATATAAATGGATAATTTTTATGATATTTAGAGTCATGGATTTGAATAGATGTATAAAATTGTGTTTTAAGAGTATTATTGGAATAAAAAAATTATTTAAACGTAATATTTTGGCAAAAAATTAACTTTGAATTACCTATTTTCAAAGCATTATCTTTTTATGAAAAATGCTTCTATAATAATAATATTTTGCTTACATAAAGCTAAGATTTCTCCAGAAGACCTGAACTAGGATTTTGGAAAAATTCACATTATTTTCAGAGTTACTACCAATTGAAATAATTTTATCGGTGTTTTTTTCTTGAAATTCCTCCACTCTATTGTATTAAAATATGGATAAATCCACTTCTAAGTTATATAATTCAAAAATAATAGTTCAGGCTCTGTAAAGAGGTCTGAACTATATATAGACAAAATATCATTATTATAGAAGAGCACTTCCCATAAAAGGAGAATACTTTGAAGACGTAATTCTATGTTCATTTTTTGCCAAAGTATTGCATTTAAATAATTTTTCACTGCAATAATATTTTTCAAACAATTTTATACATGCATTCTAATCTAAATGACACTAAATATCAATAACTTATCCATTTATACGCTTTTCCAAAATGATAGATCCGAACATAGACGGATACCTTAAATAACCAAGACAATGATAGTTTTGTAAAAATAATCCTCTTTTTATATTTTCCTTTTGTAGAACAGTAATAATGCATTTTGATCAAATATTTTCTTCTCATACGTAAAGCCCAAGCGATTGATTTACAGTGATGTTCCCTGAATAATCCTGATCTCTACCAACATCTGAATTTTTTGATGAGAGTTGAACACCGAAACATAATGGTTTATTACAACCATTTGTATATTACTTAAAAAGAAAATTTTGTCCGAACTATATTGGCGCTGGTTAAAAAAGAATAATAAATGATTTCCACACATTTATTATTCCACACAAGCGTCGCTTATTAACATCACTTGTACTACAACAATTGACGACACAACATTTTTCATATTATTATATACTACTTTTTAATCTAATGAAACTAATTTAATAAAATTTCTATAGAAAAGTTATGTTTATTAAACAAGAACTATTTTTAAAGTATGCCAGAAGAATTCTGACATTCGACTTGTAGTGTGTTACACAGAATTCTCTCGGATACTATGAAATTCACCAATTTCTGCTATTCACAGCCTATCTTTTTATATTAAGTTGTATTCTCAGGTTAGAAATGTATGATAATCGAGTGAAAATGTCTTACAAATGAGATACTTACAATTTGAAGCAGTGGGCGGCCGTCACAACCCACTGAGAATTAATAAGAGATCCACCGCAGGAGTGCGAGTTGGGTTCGATGTAGAATTGTTGCAGAGACACTTGCCATGGCCAGCTGTGAGGAATTGCTTCTTCACCACCAACAATACGATCGGGAGAGTCGTATGTCTCCCGAGGATTGATTGTTGGCATGCCACAGTCAGATGGAGTTATCACCGGTCTGTCTGGAAAAAAAATTATTTTCTGTATTATATAATGACATTATTTAGCGTTATATTTTCCCGAGTGTATGTAACTGAATGGAATCAATTTTTCTAAAGGTAAAACCTAGATTAATATTTTTCTTTCTTTCTTTTTTTTCACGCTTCATAAAACGATTGGCTTTTTTACCCTCGGTAAAATAATCTTCAGGATCAATTTTTTCCCTACAATGTATTTGCCACCTACCAACTTCCTTCCTCATAAAAATACTTGATGCGCATTGTATAAAATCAGGGAAAGATGAAATATGGTTCAAGTACTTAAGAAACAGAATCTTTTCGGACATATTTTAAAGTGGTAAAAGAATTACATTCTTCTGATACAATCTAAAAATAAATGATGTGCCAGTTAAACATTTCATAAATACAGAAACATATATAAATTTTGCTTGTACTACTTGCTAGTATAGATATTTTCTTATTTTTAGAAAATAAAACACAGTGTAAGAGTGTCAAAACTGAAGAATTTTTAATGGGGAATATCGTTACGAAAATTATTCAGATAAATAATTACATTACATCTGAAGAAAAAAATGACATATATATTTGAATTGTTGCTGAAAATGGTTTTAATTATTGTGCAGTTGATATCAGAAGATAATTTGCAATATTCGACATACACACACATATTGGGTGTCCGGGCTTAAAGTTTTCTAAAGTAATGGCTTATTATTAGGGAACTACCCATTAGAATGTTATAAACTGTTCATCCATGGATTGGGAGAGATTTTTTGGGTCTTGTCTGATCAGCCGCATGGGCGGGCATTATTCGGCAATCGCAGACGATAAACTTTTTATACTGATTTCATTAGTAAAGATGTGGATGCCACAGTAAAAGGTGTAGTGCGTATTTTGGTTAACGAAATTTAAATCAGTCACTCGTAATATAGCAACGTGTTCGAACAAAATGGAATGTCGACCCCCCGACATCAAAATTATCCACCAATAGGAAGGAACTTTAAAGGAGACGGGAACTTTGGTATCTCAAACTGGCAAGTATCCTTAAGTTTTCGTGATAGAAGACACTGTTGATTGTGCGCGTGATTCAATTTGTAGGAGTCCTGATAAATCTATTAGGTAAGCCAGTAACGACATTCCATATGCATTATTTTAAAGTTAACTATGAGTTTTATGAAAGAGAATAAATTTTGATATTGATGAATATTTTAAATGATTCCCAGAAATGTATTGGATATATCCTTTTATCTTAATCTGGCATCATTTATGATTTATAAATTTGACAATTAAATAAACATTAACAAAGAAAAAGGGACATTTTTATAAACATGACCAAAAATTTAAAAAAAAAAAAGAAATGTAAAAAAGTATTAAGCCATCAATCGAAACAGAAAAATATTCACATCAAATCTGAAATGCATTAAAATGAATACAAAAATCTATTTAAGCATTATTTCATGTAAAGATAGCATACATGAATGATATTTACGTGTATTGTGTTTATTATTTATAATATAAACTAAAATCTATTTTATGCATTATTTCATGAAAGATAGAAAAAAAAAACCAGCCAGACAATAAATATACATATTATTTTTAGCGTTTCTTTTTGTTGAATTTTTTCAGCCCCCTGAAACGAAAATGTACATTTTTTTAATTCCGTGTTACTGCTCAAAATTTATAAAGAGCCAAAATTTAAATATCCTTTGGCTCGAAAAGTTTGTCTAGCCGCGCATGCGCCAACTATCCCGCTTCAAATAACTAAGGCGTTGTTAGGAGGGAAATTCCCTTTTCTTTACGTCACTCGAAACTACCCCCCCCCCCACATACACTTCCATTCATCTTAATTCCAAAAAGAAGCTGACGCGAATTGAATGGTGACTTTGGCACAAAACAAAGCTTTGGATAAAATTTAAAAAAAATTAAAATCGTAATTTTTAAGTTGATGCTTTCAAACTTCACACATCGATTGCAAATGACGATAATTTTTCGCAGAAGAGCCTTATCCGAGGTGTCAAAAAGCCGCCTCCGGCTCGCGAGCCGTGGGTTGCCGACCACTGGGCTAGACCCAAAAAATTCTCGGAGAGTTTTGCTATCCATCGATGAACACTTTATTATTTTCTGATGGATACTTAAGTCAGGTATGATCCGTAATAATATGCCATTACTTTTGGATACTTTAAGTCAGGATACCATGTATACAGACTTTATACAATATATAACAATAAACATTTTGAAAAATTATCTATTATATTCAGTAGACAATTATCATTGCCAATCATTTTAAGTTTAGCGTATTAACATTTTGCAGCCTGTAAAGATATTTCAAGACATTTCACAACACTTTAGAAGTCAATTTTAAAGGTGAAAGAATTCTAGCTACTTCATCAATATCAAATAAGTTGCTAATGTTCAAACATTTAAAAATTTTTGATAAAATTTTAAGAATTTGAGAAAATTGAAACTGTTTTAATTATTTTGAGAAACTGGAGTATTTCCATACGCAATTCAAATAACTTTTGAGAAAAAATGCTAAGCCGGGAAATTATTTTAAATAATTTTTTATTTAAAATAATTTAAAAAAATAAAACTGGAAATATTTTTATGTAATATGCATTACTTACTGCAGTTTTCTTCATCAGTACCATCTTCACAATCATCGACTCCATTGCATTTGGCAGATTCTGGAGCACAGTTTCTATTTTTGCATATAATGTGATTGGGTGGGCATTCCTCTGGTTAAATAGAAAATTATTATAGATAGAGTTGTGCAACATACAATTTATATAACATATCACAATTTGAAAATTTCACAAAACTCACAAAAAGATTAAAATACTTTAACTACTCAAGATTTAAAGTTTAAATAAAATTCTTGTATTTTAATAAATTTTATCTCCATTAGAAAAATTGAAATGTTTGAAAGAATTATGTGAGCATTCTATCTTTTGTTGGATAAAATAGAGCTGTGGATTGCAATATATCTTTATATATAAAAAAATTAAAAATAAAAAAAACTTTTTTAAGCACAAGCTTTTATTTAAACGCTCTAAAAAGAATAAAATAAACTTTTCCTTCAAAACTTATTTTACTGTCAACTTATAACGTCATTATACAATTTATATGATATAAAAGCTTGTCGCGAGATTTAAGTACTCGTATTCACTTAGTTTAAATTTTTAAAAATTAAAATCATTGAGGTCAAGTTATTTATTTTACTTGTTTATCTACACAGGTAAATCTCGCGACAAGCTTTTATATCATATAAATTGTATAATGACGTTATAAGTTGACAGTAAAATAAGTTTTGAAGGAAAAGTTTATTTTATTCTTTTTAGAGCGTTTAAATAAAAGCTTGTGCTTAAAAAAGTTTTTTTTATTTTTAATTTATTTTTTACTTTTTAGTTATCGCTGGACAGGTTTCTCAGCCTGTTCAACTCATTCAACGCTGGTTCACCATCCCTGATTTAGCTGAATCAATTCTCGCAAAAAGGGTATTAGACGAAAAACACAATTTTTTTTTAAATCCGTATTTTTGTCAATCTTCGTGCAGATCTTGGGTAATATTGTTCGACACACGAAAAAAAGGTTTCGTGAAATTATCTTAATAAATGACGAAGTTATTAAATGTTTAATTAAAATTGTGATTATTTTTTGAAAAATCTTAAAGAATATATTATTTATTTGAAATATTTTGAAGGTAAGGGATATATTTCTCTACCATATTAGAAGAAAAATCTAGTTATTTATTGAGAAAAATTAAATTAAAGCATTTAAATATTTGTATTAATCAATAAAATGCTTAAAATTCAAAACGCATGTTGTAATCAAAAATGAAAGTTTTCTCAACTAATGATAATATTTTGCTGGACATTAGATATCTTCTACGTAAGAATCTATTTTTTTAATTGCTCAGCTCATCTTTAGAAACTTGATTTTGAAAAAATAATTAACCATCGTGTTATTTTTATACAGTCAAACTTCCATGTAACGAACCTCTATTTTGGGAATTTCTCTATTTTAAGAACTTTTTCCTGGACCCAAGCACATATTACTCTTTTCTTCGTAAAATAACTCCAAATAGCGAAGTGCATTTCCTATTTAACGAAATTTTTCTTCTCAGATTCAATTTTTTTTCTCTCCTTATTTTTAAAATCTCCTTATTTGCAAATTATTCTCTTTTGGCACATTTTATGGATATCAATAACCATGATCTGGTTTTACAATGTACCTAACTCATCTAGAGAAACAAAATTGCCGTAATTTTTCAAATAAAATTAACAGATACTATTTGTAATTAAATTTAAGGACACATGTCGTAGTGTGTGTTTAGATTACTGGTGATAAAAAATGAGGTATATTTAAATTACTTGTAGGCTTAAAATTAGAAAATTTCTTTAAAAAATTCATTTATTTTAATATAAAATTATTTTTTAATTGAAAATACATTGCATTTCTGGATAATATTTTTCTCTTATTGTTTTCCTAGCGGATTCCTTTTTGATGGGTAAGATATATAAAAAAAAAATGATCCTTCCAATTCTGTAATTATTTTTTGTCTGAGTTTCATAGATTAAAGTTAGATAAATTTTTTTAAAGAATTTCTACAATACTTCATCTCAGTTTAACTTGGCAGCGTTGAGAAAGGTATACAATGTACCAATCTACTTGAAAAATAGCTCGACTTTTTTTTGTTTTGAATTTAAATCCAAGAAAATAGATAGAAATTTGTAAAAAAATTGCATACGTTGCAGAAATTAGATTATTTTTACGTTGTAGAAATGTAATTATTTTTTAGACAAAGTTAATAAATACAGTGAATAGCGCAACGTTATGAAATTTTAATTTGGCTGAAAACCGATTTTCGACGCCAACTTTTGTCATTGTTGTAAAAATAACATTATTACAACAATGCAGATATATCAAAGTTGGCGCCCAAAACTAATTAAATGTTTTTAATTAATATCTTTTTAATTAATTGCAATATCGGAATATAAATTGTCAAAACATGCATTGTCATCCAAACTGAACGTGTATACAAAATTTCAGCTCAATGGAGTGAAGATATCAGCTTCAAAATTGAGTTGCAAGATTCCACCCGAACGAATTACATACATACATACATACATTGTAAGTTAAATAAAAGCTTGTAATAATATACGTGTCACAGTGTTTGTCCGCGATGGACTCCGAAACTGATCAACCGATCATAATATAATTTTGCATACTGTGTGTCATTTCGTCCAACTTAAAACATAGGATGGTTTTTATTTCAATTAATCACGCCATAATTTTTTTATTGCCGGAAATGTGAAGAATCCGGAAAAAACGTTGCCAGATTCCCGTAAGGGATGCTCATTCGGTACTCTCGCGTCAAGGTATAGCTTTCTGTTTGGAAGACGGGAAAGGTTGAAGTAGTTTTGAGTCGCTGCGTAGTAAAAAGGGGGAATTCCCTCATATAAACGCATCACAACCGATAGTTTTTTTTTATTCTTAAAGATTGATTTATTGAAGAACAGTAGAATAGAAGAAAAAAATATCATAAAAAAATATAAGCAAATATTCTTAAATATATTTTTATCACTTAGTATTATTTTCTTTTTGAATTTCACACTGTGAAATGAATCAATATCGTTGCGTTTAAATAAAAATTATTTTTAAAACTTTTAGTACCAGTGATTTAAAAAATAAAAAGCCAAAAACTTTTTTGAACAAACTTTAATAAAACACTCAAAATACTTAATAATTAATAATTTTTCCTGTGTGTCGAACATTTCAAAAAATCCTCACAATTTTACTTCAAGATTTATAATAGTAGTGAAGTTTTGTAATTTGAAAAATTTCTACTTTTCTGTCTTTTTTCAACATACAACTATTTTTAAAAAGGTCACATTTTCGTTTCCGGAACTAAAAAATGGCAACGAAAGAATTGAAAAGCGAGTGAGTGCTTTATAAATTCGCACTGTTCGCCTATTCGAGAGTTTTTGGCGACGGACCTCGAAATTTTCAACCATGGTCAAGTGACGAGGACGACACCTGAGCTTTCACCCATCTCTCCTAATTACCACACCACACCAACGCAAGAACAGATTTCGAGAAAGGGAGCTTTAATGACATAGATAAAGAAATCACTCACATCGCGCATGCACACACGTGCTATCGTCCTGAGGGAAACAGGAAATTCCCATGCGGATTAAGTTATTCACTCGGTAAAAGCCCGTGCAACGCCGGGCTAAGCAAAGAGGAAAGAAACAAAGAAGTAAAAGTAATTTCGAAAAATTATATTGGAAGTACTGATTTTGTGAAGAGAAGGGAAAATGTTAAACGAGAAAACCATTGATACGCACTCATGGGCCTTGCACTCACATCGTACGCTTCACACCCACACAAAAGTACTGGCGTCAGAAAGAAAGGAAGAAATTAATATGGGGATTAAGTAATACCCTAGGTAAAAGCCCGTGCAATGCCGGGCCGTGTCAGCTAGTATATATATATATAATATATAGTATAATATAATGTGGGTAGTTTAATGTGTAATATTTTGTGGGTAGTACAATTTTGTTTTATTATAATTTCATTTTATTATAATATATATATATATATATATATACTAGCTGACCCGGCAAACGTTGTTTTGCCGTATAAATTATTTCTAGCGAATATTTTGGTAGCCAAATAAAAATTAACTATCTCATTGTAAGTGTGTGGGGAATGTGGTATATGACTGAAAGAGGATGGAGCATTGTGAACGATGATGGCCTATAAAAGTAACAAAATCCAAACATTCATTTTTTGAATTCTTTGTACTTTTATTATTTTAACTAATAAATTTCAAATTACATCTCTATCACAAATTGTAACAATTAAAAAATAACTTTATTAGTCTCTTAGTGCAATGGAGTGTACGATATTTTTAGTGAGTCCATCTTTAGCCAGCACAAACAAACTAGATGGTTTACCCACGCGAGAACATACCGCGTATAATTGTCCGTGTGAAAAACACGATGTGCTCAAATCTAAGCCACAAACAGACATCGTTTGGCTTTGAGACTTATTGATTGTCATTGCGTATGCCAATCTAATTCGAAGTTGAATCTGTTTGAATTCAATTGGCACATCTGTGGGAATAATAATAAGGATTCGTGGTAGTAATATATCTTCCCTTTTGGAACTTGCCATTCAAAATGTTTGCATCGGAAACGTTTTTTATCAATTTTTTAATGACTAATCGCGTGCCATTACACAGTCGTGGTTGGTTCAAATTACGAAGCAAAATAACCGGAGATTCAACCTTCAGTTGTAAATAGTACGGGTGGCATGCCTAGCAAATCCAATCAGTTCAAAAACTCTGCTGGAAATTTTACAGCTACGTTGGTATAGCAAACTGTATCGATAGATTTGTGTGACATCAATTCCCCTGGAATCAACTGTTGTATCTTGAAATTCAAATCGTTGACGTCCACATTTTTTGCTGCCAAAACTGCTCTTTCTGCCAGCCACTCATGATTCAAGTATTGTATGAGTATATCGGGAAATATCTGGTCAATGAGAGCATTTTGCGATTTAATGATTGAACAGAAATCGGTTGGCAATTTTATGCATCCAGTGTTTTCATGTACAGCTACTTTTCCATCGCCGATATCTAACAGTTGTTTTGAGAATGTTGTTTCAGCGGATGGATCTTGAAGCATTTGAAAGCGTATATTTACTTTCAGCTGTACTTTTTCAACATTACGCCACATTGGCGATGATTTCAAGCAAGCGTTGATCTCATTAGCGCACGTTGAACGTGGATTGATGTGACAATGGTTCAGGCAATGTTTCAAGTTCTGGTAGTTGCACTTTTCCTGACGCGCAACACATCCCCGCTGGCTCATTTTTTAAAAAATTTAAGCACATTACAATACGGACACATTCCTTGTCCATAGCACCAATTTCCACTTTCGAATGAACGTAATATTTAATATCGGGCTCACACTCGAATGCTAGACGACGGAATGAATCGGATGTAAATGCTCGATGTACTTGTTGGCGTTGTTGGTCATTTGCTCTGCGTGTGTCAAATAAGAATCGACATGCTTGTCTTTGTTCTAATCGTCTTTCTTGATTCTGTTCAACTCGTGCCTCTTGTGATTCGATTCACGCAACTGCGCCGTGTTCACTTGCACGTATTCATTATCCTGTTGCATTTGTTCACCTGTTCTTTGAGCTCTTTTATTTCGCATGGCTGTAGATTTAGTCATTTGACGGCTCAAATCAGACCTTTTGCGGCTGGCTGGCACTGCTAACTGTACACAGCACACAAATAGATCAAATTGAAGTACTTAATGCTAGAAAAAAATATACTGATTATGTATTTGTTCTTTTATTATTTGACCCAATATTTTTCACAATAACAAAATACGCATATAGTTATCTTTTAATTGAAAATGATTCCTGAGAATTTTGCGAGCACTGAGTATTACAGTTTTATTAACTGTCATTTAATAATAAATAAACTAATAAAAAATAAATAAGAACTCATAAATATCTGAAAATATTCAGAAATGGTTTATACAGGTAACACAATAATTGTTGTTAGCGGGAGCTCGGGACACGTTTTGAAAGCTATTGATTTGTATGAGATCACTTAATTAACTGAACGTGAGAACTATATTGAGCAAAATGGCAATAACTGATCTCGTGCCATTTATTTGAAATAATGATAACAAAGCAAAAGCGATTAAATTTTTCGCAAATATTTTTGATATTTTTGTTTTATAAACGGATGCAATATATGAATTTTTGAAGAAAAGATATGTACAAAAAATAATAAAAAAATAAACTTTTCACTCGCCAAATTTGGTGATTTTTGACTTGTTATAGATATCCCTTTTGCTAGTGTAACCCATGAGCAGGGGGATTTGGACGGTGGAACAGTGAAAAGTCACATCTGGCGCGAAACCGATTTTCGACGTCAAGTGAAATAAATGGCGAAATAAAAAACACACAGACAAAGACAATTGCGCATTTTAAGGTTTTTAATTAATATCTTTTCAACTAATTGCAATATAGGAATGAAAAATAGTTTACGTCCTATTCTCAGACCTACTGAATATACGCACAAAATTTCATAAGAATCGGTCTAGCCGTTTCGGAGGAGTTTGGTTACAAACACTGTGACAGGAGAATTTTATATATTATATATAATGATAAAATACACATTTGCGTAAAACTCAGAAGACATTTAGAAAAAAATTGTATACATATTTTCAATAATTTTAGCTTAGTTGTCTTTTTATATTTACAAGCCGTGACGTGTGCAGCCCAGACGGTATAGATGTCAGTGACGCTTACTCCCATGCCGTAGATAGAGGTCCCCCGAATACTTCCATGAGGTTCTCCCTCAAAATTGGGGTGGTATGAGCCAAAGCGTACTGTTACCAGCACGGTGATCAAAGCTACGGTTAACAACAGGTGTAAAAACTAGCCCCTGACCATGATGAATTTCATGGGCCTCGATCTGACATCGTCGATCAGATGACATTGAAACAACAACATAGAGCTTGAAAGCGGGGAAGCTATACAAGTGTTTGAGAAAAAGGGACATTTCGGGAGTCAGAATTTTGTTCATGTAGGTTAGATAAGAGGCATACATTTGAGAATTCCTACCAGGAACAGTAAACATATATTTTTAAAACACACTTTCATTGAATGCAATTTTTCACTTTCACAATATTTTGAGAATGATATTTCCATCTAGGCTTTAATTATTTATAATTATAAGCAAAGCTTCAAAGGTAGAACAACATTGTTTCCTTTTCAAAACAGATACGAGTATGCTTTCAGAGAACGAAGTTTAAAAGAAGAAACAGTATTTGACTTACCTATGGTTGGGGATGCTTCATAATAGAGATGGAAGCCTCTTCCAGCTCCCATGTAATCTGTTCCAAAGTTCATCTTAATTTTGGTATCACCTTTTTCTGAAAATACTGGTCTTGGCAAATCAGTACCACAAAAAATCCCTAGGATATTTGTCTCATCCTCCCCTAAAAGCAGAAGCTTGTCCTGGTTACAATTTTCTGAAGGGACGATATCCAAATCTTTGAAAGTTACTTTTATTCTCTAAAAAAAAAGCAAAAAAATGAAATAATAGATTGTTTGTTTCTCCATTTCTATCATAAAAAAAGGAAATAAGAATGAAGATTCAAGATAATTTTATTTCAATAATAATACAATGAACAGTTATAAAGATTTAATAATAATATAATTTTTTTTCATACTTTTCCAAAAATATAAATTCCGTTATGATTATTATCAATTTAATTTTTTAATTCAACAAAGAATTCTTTTTATTTCTAGTGCAGTTGGGATGGTCATTCATAAAGTGGATATTAAAACTCGACAATCAATTTTTTTATGTAATACGAAATAAATCCAGTTAAGTTAGCCACTGGAATATATTCTGATGCTGTCTAAGTCCTTTTCTATAGTTCTAAAGGGTTGGAATACATTTCAGTTGTTTCTTTTGGATAGTACATTGCCTCTTAAGGCTGATAGTAATCAAATAATTTTTAAATTAGTATATATTGTGAATCAGCATGGAATAAAAATGTGTACTTAAGAATAATGTATTCTTATTTAATATATATTCGTCACGCTGTTTAATACACTCATTTTAAGTATAAATATTTTACATATTGTTAGTATATGAATAAATCAGAATGACAAAATAACGAACAACTAATGCAACCTGCCAAGCTCCCAAGCGGAAATGTATATATCGGGGTGTGGTAATCTCCATTATTTTTGATATTAAACTCCATTGCCATGCAATAACTTTGACTCTACATCTATATAACAACATTTTAAGATATAATCTTCTTGAAGATAGTTTTGAGAAACGTTTATATGCTGATAATGGTGTAGAACACTTATTCTGGAGGCGTTTTGAAGGCACATGATGGACATTTTTTTATTTTACTAACAAAACATTAGTCTAGAGCAGTGACCTTGGAACTTTTTTGACTAATGGAACCCTTAGAATTATAAAGTGTTCCGAGGGAACCACACTCATTCTCTCTCTTTTCAGGAGAATATTCCATAAAATAATATTTAAAATAGATCAACATATAGGTACTTTTATGTTAAGACATTTAAAGAAGAATATTGTATTTGTTATTAAAATATTGTATGTAATGTTAATTTTAATTTACTCATTCATAATATTAATATATGCTCCAGATGTCACCTGTACATACATTATAATTAGTAACTGAGATCGCGTTATGTGATCGCGTCTTTTTACTCAAGCTATTGAAGTCTAGGTCTATTGAAGGGCCGTGGGTAGCCTAGTGGTTAGAGCATCGGTCTCCAGACCGGAAGGCCTGGATTCGATGCCACCAAATATCCTCCGAGTACACACGGAGAACGTGCACGTTAAATCAGTGGGTACGAATGGTGTCGCCATCTATCGTGTTGTACCAAGCAAAATCGTGCTGTCACCTTAATGGGGGATCAAAGCTAAGGCTAACGACAGGCGTAAAATTGTAGCGCTTAGCCGCGATGAATTTCGTGGACCTTGATCTGAGGTTACTGTCGATCGGGTGGCATAAGCAACAACAGGTCTATTGAAATTATCTAGTCACACTTCGTATTCTGCATTTAATTTTTATATTTTGTTTTTTTTACCACCACATTTTTCTCTTAAATACACTGTTCTGAATGGCATTAAAATGCTTATAGCAGTGGAAGAAATTCTGAGTATTCTACATAAATTTGCAACCTACAATTTAGGAGTTGTGTTCTGGCTAAAATTTAGATTTTCGAGAATATTTTTTCCGTGTAACTTTTTAACTATAAATCAAGATTTTATGGTTCATATTTGCCTTTTTAAACATAGAATTGGTTGATATTGTTCGATCCCTTTTTCTAATATCACTAATAAATCCTGATTTTCATTGAAATAGCGAATAGATAATCAACCGATAAAAAACGGGAAGCCATTTTACCCACACATTCATAAATTTCGTTTTGATTTCTTATTTTGACTCCTGGAATCCCTGGATGTGCCTCGCGGAACCCTTGGATTCCGTGGAACACAGTTTAAAGACCACTCTCTCTATATATGCTGACAGTTCGATCTAATGCTTAAAGTGATCAGTTTGCAACCCGTATGTTATACCAGAATTCCTCATTATACGCTCAAAAAAGTACTAGAAAATAGATAATCTGTTACTCACGTAATTTTCTGGAGCTGTAATTTCATAATTGCATCCAATATCAGGAGGATATTCTCCTCCGGTATAATTAGGACTATATATATGACCAGAAGGATTTACAGAAGCATCAAATTTATGCGTATTGTAACAAAATATATAATTTGGATCTTTTTTCCAGTCTTCGTTGTCGTCATCTGTAACGATAGTGGTATTGTAATTTGGTTTTAAGTGCTGTATAATATATGGAGCAAATAATGAATGAATGACTCATACACTGAGTTGTAAAAAAGATGTCAAAGGCATTGAAAAAGACAGCTCTTAACTTTTACTGATATGTAATAAATAAATTAATTTAAATTTGAAAAATACTTACAAATGTTTATTTACATAATCATCGTATGTCCTTAAAAGTTCAAAATAACAAAATAAGAGAGTATTTTTAAAATATTTTATGGTGTTTTTAAAAGGTATTCGAACTATATTTACTAATATTTAGCGAAACATTTATAACTGAGTTCCTTAACTAATTACCGCTTATAATTCGATTAACACATAACATAGTTTTACGGTATTTTTGAATAGATTTATACTATCAAATTCTATTTCACATTTATTCTTAACGGATTCATTCACTCAAAATTCATGCAAATTCGCACTTTAATACAAATACTAAAAATGATTTAAAGGCATTAATATAATACATAATAATTTTGTTAACTTACATTTAATACTTTACATAGATGTAACTGAATTGAGAATGTGTATATTTATTAAAATATTTACAGAGAATTAAGAAAAATTGAAAAATTATTTCATTACTTTTTTTTTATTTATGCAAAAATTATTCGAATGGTAAATTTACTTGCATAAAGGTTAACTTTAATCTCCTAAATTGTCACAATTTAGTAAAATTAATACTTAAGAGTCCGTTTATATCCCTTATAAAATCTATTTTGATCAAGCAAATATGATTATCAAAATTCTATTCAATAGTTTGGAACATTTGCACTTTTCTAGTCTAAGCGAGACACGGATTCTGAAAACCATTAATAATTTTTCTTATAATGAAAGTTTGAGATTTTATAATTGAAATTTTTCTTTTTGTGCGTTAATTGTATGCCTATATGTAACGATTTATATATAGTATGTTTTTCTAATGGTATGGAAAGCAGTTAAAATTAAAATTCATGTTCTATTTCATTTCTAAATTGCTTATTATGCATTACCAGATATTCATAAAATAAGTTCAAATTTTGATTTTTAATATTAATTTTAAACAATACTTACAACACTGGATTTTTTTGAAGTTCAACAATAAGATAAGTGTTAAAAAAATTAAATACTTTGTATCAGTCATTTTTTTCTAAAAAACTAAATTATTAATTTTTAAAAAGGAAAGATTGTTGCATCTGAATAGTCTCGATTCAAAACCAAAGACACTGTAGGATAAGGATTGTGCTAGTTTGACATATGTTAAAGTTATTATCGATTCCGATAAGAAAAATAGCATCTGCTAAGATTTATAATCTTACTTTAACCAATTATATATTCAAAAACATTTTGCACTTAATTTTTTTATAAGATAAATCACATTTCGTTAAATATATAGAAAAATTATTTCAGTCACTAAACTTTTTTAAGAGAACATTTTTCTCAATGATACATGAAATTATATTAAAACAAACTTTATTATGCAGATTTAATGATCATCATATTCACTTTTTAGAAATAACACTTATCTAAAGTATATAAAATTAAACGAAAAATCCGTGATTAAATTATTGGCTATTTATATAAGTCACTCGATGTGAATTATTTATTAATGATTATTCGCATTAAGGTATTTTCTTACCGACACGTTCTATAAAGTAAATAACTGTTTAAAAATACGCTTTTATTTTTATTTAAGTAAACAATAAACATGTTCTCCTGTAGCTTGCAATTAAACGTTTCCATAAGCATAGAATTTTTAGAAGGAATTAAAGTTCGATAGAATGCAAAATGAACACAGTTCATGAAATAGAATATATTTTTGTTTTTATTTTTTCATAATTTCTCCATTGTAAAAATGTTTTACACTAAAAAGAGGATTAAAACATTTTTATTCATAAAATTAATGTATAATTATGTTTGCGACTGTCATTAATTTTTTAAAAAAAGTGAAACATTAAAATTTTGCAGTAAAACTGTCGTTTTTAATATGATTGGATTGTAACTTCATCTTCAAAGTCTGTGATAGAAATATATATAGTAATCAACTAGCTGACCCGCCACGCGTTGCTGCGCGTGGCTTTGTTTTAATACGCTAATTCGATATTATTTTAAGCTATACAATACAGTCAAATTAATTTTCGCTCACAATTTCGGAGGGTTGAAATAAAGTATAAAACAACAAATGATTTTAATTTTGCCTTTTATTCATCTCCTATTTGAGTATATTATAATGCATGAATTACTGACGCAGTTGTTAAGTAACAACATATGAAGATCTAATTTTATAAATGTGGTGAACAACGTTGATTTTTTGCAATTTTTAAAATTATTTTTTATTACTTTTAATATAACAATACATAATTTTATATAACTAATCTCTAATCGGGGCACACTATTTTTCGGTAACCAATATTTTGCTAATGTTCGGAGTCATACCAAAGAACTGAAATGAGCAATGTGGATTGTATTAAAATTTAAGTTTATTTATTGAATAGCGTTTAGGAGCGCATAGTTTGCGTCCTTTCTCTTGCGTAAGCGTTGGTCTTCTCCCCACTTGACCTTGAGTGGAGTTACAATAGTAAGCGTTTACTGCCAAATAGGCGTACAAGAGAGGGCTTTCCGTCGCCAAGACACTTGACTACGGAACATCCCGCCCGGCGTTGAAATATTACAAAGATTTCAATACACATAAAAAGGATAAATGAAAAACATTCACAAAAAATATTCAAAAACATATAAAGAACTAAAATACAGATATGATATACAAATATAATAAATGATAGATAATTATGAGACAGATGAAACATGGTTATCCACAATAGGTAGTATAGCTATTTTAGAAATTGAGCGTCTAAATACTCCCTTTGGAGTTTTTATATCTACAACTCTGATGTTTCCGTCAGTGCCTGGGATAGAATTTAATTTTGCTTGAGTGAGGAATTTTGAAGATTCCTTAGACAGAGCCGCAATTTCAGTAACAAAATGTCTTACCTGAAGGGTTTTTAATAACCAACCTTCTGCTCTTGCAAACTCCTCTGTCGAAAGAAAACCTGTTTTCTTCTCATATCTACAATTGTATATAAACCTAAAAATAAATGCTAGAATTCGAATTAATTTTTGAAAGTCATTAGCTAAATTTAGCAAATGTTCAAAAAAGTCTGAGTTATGGGTTGTTAAAGTCACTTTGGATACAATTTTTAGTTCAGCACAGTAGAGTTTGTCTGATGAAATGATGGGGATCTCCACAGCATCTTGCGTTGAAATGTCTAGGGTTGAAGGTCTTGGTCCACTCCACCAGAGTTCACAAGCTGCAAGGGTCTTTGCATCTAAACCTCGGGAAAGAGCATCTACGGGGTTGCACTCTGAAGAAATGTGTCGCCACTGGAAGTCCTTCGACAACTGTTGGATTTGGGAAACTCTGTTGGCAACGAATGTTTTCAGCAAATGAGGAGAGGTGTTAATCCATGACAAGGCGATAGCTGAGTCTGTCCACAGCTTCACGGAATCAACTCTTTTCTTTAGAGCTGCAAGGACTTTGTTAGTAAGCTTCACAAGAAGGAGACATGTTGCCAATTCGAGTCTTGGAATGGTCATCATCTTCAACGGTGCCACACGTGATTTACTGCAGATTAGTTGACTTCTTGTTTCCCCTGTTTTGGACACAGCTTGAATGTAAACTACAGCACCATAGGCCTTTGAAGAGGCATCAGCCAAACCTTGCACAATAATAGATTTAACACTAGTTAATAGAACACATCTTGGCACACTAATGGCTTCTAAATATTGTAGTGTATCGATAAAGGCTTCCCATTGCTGGGAGAGTTCTGAAGGTAGAATTTCATTCCATGTTAGCTTGAGCAACCACAGTTGATGCATGAATATTTTTGCCTTAGAAATGACAGGTCCCAAAAGTCCGTGTGGATCATAGATGCGAGCGATTTGCGATAATACATCCCTCTTTGTAAAACGAGGAGTTTTTCTGACACTAACCTTATATGTAAAAGTGTCACTGAAACTGCTCCACAGTTGGCCCAAGCTCCGAGTTTCTGTCAAAGGGGAATATATATCCTGCTCATTAAACTGAGGCACGTTTGTGTACCATTTGTGCAAATTCATTCCACCTCTCTGAAGGAGTTGCGATAATTGCGATTTTTTACACACTAAACAGGAACTCTTTGAATTGCAAGTTGGTAAATTATGATATTGAGTTAGACAGTTAAAACATAATCCATTCATTTTGACTAAATCCATTCTCTCTGAAAGTTTCATTTCTTTAAACTTATGACAGAGATACAAAGCATGAGTATTATTTTTGCAAGCTAAACATATTTTAGATGGCTTATTTTTTTCAATTTACAAATAAAGATCTCTCGATTTGTTAAGTTAGAATTAATACTACTTAAAATTTGACATCTTCGTTCTAAAAAGATAAGAAATTGATCAAAATCAGGAACCTCATTATCTTTTAAAATAGTTCAAATTGTTTTCGCGTTTCTCTGTCGAGTTTATCTAAAATAATATTTAACAGTAAAGCATTTGAAAATTTGTCTCTTTCAAATTCTAAAGATTTTAATGATCTGAGGTTTTTATTTATACAATCTAATAAATAACGAAGGTCTTTAGCAGATTCATGCCTTATAGCTTGACAATTAAGTATATTTTTAATATGAGAATCAACAATAATTCTGCGATTTATATACCTATGCTCTAAAGCCTTAAATAATGAAATATAATTATCGTCGGAAGTTTCAATAGTTTTGGCATCACCTCTTAATGAGCCGCGTAAATAAAAGAGTTTATCCCTTTCAGACAGTTCAGGATTTTTGTGAATCAAAGTTTCGAACTGGCCTTTAAAAATATTCCACTCTTCAAACTTGCCATTAAATATCGGTGGAGATATTTCAGGGAATTTTATAGAAGCCTTTTTTGGCCGAATATTATCATTCGAACAGTCCGAAGATACACTGAAATTGCATGGATTTAATTTATTGATAGATGTTTTTAGACTTACCTCTATATCTTTTGTATCTCATCGTCCATTTCTGCGAGGGAGTTTTCAATCTCTTCAAAATCTTCTTCTGGAACAGTTCTGTAATATTCATCTTTCAACAGTTCAAACTTTTCTTGTAATTTAACGATAAAGTCGAGTTTCGCCTGCAGTTCAGCGGGGGTTTCTTCGGCAAGTGCATTCGCCAGTTTCGTAAGCTGCCCTCTCAAGTTCCCGCACCTGCGGTTTAATAACCTTACTGATTCCATAGTTTTTACTTAGCGTTTTCTTTTTTTTCCAGAATATAAACAATAATCTCTGATTACTCAGGGTCGCTAGGACCAAATGTTCGGAGTCATACGAAAGAACTCAAATGAGCAATGTGGACTGTATTAAATTTTAAGTTTTTTTATTGAATAGCGTTTAGGAGCGCATAGTTTGCGTCCTTTCTCTTGCGTAAGCGTTGGTCTTCTCTCCCCTTGACCTTGAGTGAGGTTACAATAGTAAGCGTTTACTGCCAAATAGGCGTACAAGAGGGGGCTTTCCGTCGCCAAGACACTTGACTACGGAACAGCTAACTCAAACAGATTCCACGGTTTCTACACACGTGAGCATGTAACATCTAGTTGCCCATTCGAGAAACATGAATTTCCTAAGTCCAAGTATCAAATGAATATTGTTTGGGTTTCAGATTCATTTATGGTCATCGCGAAAAACTTATGAATTGGTAATTGAAGCCTTTTTGAATGGTATTGGAGATTATGAGGGTATCAGAGGAATATGTGGCAACAGATTCCGTAGCAACATAACCGAATTCTTGTTTAAACTTTACTGTCAAAATGTTTGCTTTAAGAAGTTCCCGGTAATTCTTTTGGTGATCAAACGTGCACCTATGCATAATCTAGGTGGATTTAAGTTACGCAGCAGAATAACCAGGGAACCAATGTTCAACCGAAGATTGTGTGGTGACATTCCTGATACATCTAGAAAATTCAAAAACTCGGTTGGAAAATTTACGGTTTTGTTTTCGGCAACGATAGTGACGATTGATTTAAAAAGCAATGGATCACCTGGCAACAACTCTGTATCTGGATATTTATTTCATCACAATATCAACATTTTTCTAATTAAGTAACAGGAATACAGAGGCAATAATTATCTAGATAATTATAAAGTATATCCAGAAAGACACTCTCAATCAGTTCCTTTTTGTCTGAAGAACAGTACAGAAATTGTCTGGCTATTTCATGCATTATGTAATGGGATGAAGTTCTACTTCACCGTTTCCAATATTCAGCAATTTGTTCGAAAATATTTGCTCCGATTGATCGACTTGGAAATGAATTCGCATGTTTATGGTCAATTGAAGTGTTTCCACGATTCGCCTAAAAACAATTGTTTTAAGCATGCGCTAATCTCGTGAGGATAAGTAGAGTGATGAATGTATGTTAATGTCTGTCGGATATCACCAGACAGTAGTACGACAGCAACACCAAATATTTTCTTGTTACTATTTAAATCTTGCAAAGTTCTATATAATGCTTTGAATGAATGTTTATTGGTAATGGTACACTTATTACGGATTATGATTAAATTCATTTGCAATACTGTAGCCAATCTGCTCTTTTTTCAATGGTACACATTTCATCTTGTATTTCATGAATGTCCAATGGCAGCTTGATGCGGAATGTGCAGTTTTTTCACCATCTAACAAAGTTACAACAATGTCCGAAGATGTAATTGCCAATACAATTTCCTATTGCAATCGTATTTTCGAGGGCTGCGCCTGCAAGTTTAGTGGCTAAAGGGAATGAAAATCCGCAGGTGGAACTCGACCGCAAAACCATTCAACCTCATTCCAGCAATACCCAGAAAAGTTACCATGAAGCTTTTGAAATCCGAATTCAGATTCTCGTTCCTCAACCGAAGAAACACTCGGTGCGCACTTTCGACACCCTTACTCCTGAAAA
Source organism: Trichonephila clavata (assembly GCA_019973975.1). Lineage (NCBI taxonomy): Eukaryota > Metazoa > Arthropoda > Arachnida > Araneae > Nephilidae > Trichonephila > Trichonephila clavata. The sequence continues at coordinate 47,482 of BMAO01006484.1, forward strand.
TTCAGTCCCTGAATGGGGACATTACTGTAGTCCGGCATTATCCGGCAAAATTACGGGAGTTTCTAAAATCCAATTTCAGATTCTTGCCCCCCCCCCCCTGTAGAAAAACACCAGGAAAGCATTTCTCACACCTCAAGAATTTTAAAGGACGCCCTTGCCACGGTTCGCGTGAAATACGTTCGTCTGGCCTTATTTGACTTAGTTATGGGGATATCTTGAATTGGATTGAGAATATTCGGATCGGCAGTCCCGAAATAGGCCCAAGACCCACTTTTTGCGTCTCTACGTTGGAAAGTTAGGCTGGTGCTGCTGTCCACGAATATTTCGGTCCTCCGGCAAAATCTGGCAATGTTACAGGAATTTCTAAAACTAGATTTCATACTCTCATTCACCATCTCAAATTTCACCAAGAACACACTTTTCTCTCGCCAATACTTTAAGGGTAAGTTCCTGCCCCAGTTTGCATAATAGACCGGCGTCCTGAATTATCCGGCAAAGTTACAGTAATTTCTCAGATTGAATATCAGATTCGGATTATCCCTTTTGAAATACGCCAGAGACCAAGTTTTCAAGCTTCAAGGTTTTTAAGGGAAGCTCTTGCTGTGGTACGTCTAAAATACTGTCGACCGGCATTATCCGGCAAAGTTACGGTTATTTTTGGAAACTGATTCGAAAATCGGATTCCACACCCCAAAATATGCTGGGCTCTTACTTTTCGTGCACTTTGGTTAACAATATCTGCTTGCACAGACATATGAGCATTGCGACATTTTTCGAATTTTCCCGTTTTCCAGATTTTTTGCATTTCCGGCAGTAAAAAAACTATGGCTTTATTAACTATAATAAAGACTATTCTATGTTTTAAGTTGAACGAAATGACACATAATATGAAAAATTATATTATGATCGGTTTAGTAGTTTCGTAGTCCATCGCGGACAAACACTGTGACACGTAATTTTTATATATAAAGACTAGTTGACCCGGCCACGCGTTGTTGTGGCTTTGATTTAATACATTAGTTCAATATTATCCTAAGCTATTCAATGCAGTCAAATTAATCTTCCTTTATAATTTTGGAGGGTTGAAATAAAGTATAAAACAAATTATTTTAATTTTGCATTTCATTCATCTCCTATTTGAATGTAGTATAATGCATGAATTACTATAACGAAGTTGTTAAGTAACAACAAATGAAGATTTAATTTTATAAATGTGATAAATAACGTTGATTCTTTGCAATTTTTAAAATTATTTTTATCATTTTAAAGTATAACAACAAATAATTTTATACGACTAATTGCTAATCGGTGCACAATATTTTTGGTAACCCGTATTTTGTTAACTCAAATAGATTCAATGGTTTCCGAACACATGAGCATGTAGCATCTAGTTGCCCATTCGAGAAACATGGATTTTCTAAGCCCAAGTATATCAAATGAATATTGTTCGGGTGTTAGATTCATTTATGGTCATCACGAAAGCCAAACGAATCGGGAATTGAAGCCTTTTGAATGGTATTAGAGATTCTGACGGTATCAGTGGAATAAGTGTCATCAGACTCCGTAGTAGCAGAACCGAATTTTCGTTTAAACTTTAGAGTCAAAATGTTTGCTTGAAGAAGTTCCTGGTATAATTCTATTGATGATCACACGTGCGCCGTTTCATTATCTAGGTGAATATAAGTTACGCAGATAATAACCAGGGAACCAACCGATGATTATATGGTGACATTCCTGATACATCTAAAGAATTCAAAAACTGGGTTGGAAAATTTACGGTTTTGTTTTCATCAGCAATAGTGACCACGGTAGCCAAGTGGTCGAGGCATCGGATCATGGCTTGCGTGTCATGAGTTCGAGCCCAGTACCTGCCGTGTAGGGGAACGATGCACGTTAAATCTGCCGAGAGCTCAAATGTCCTACCGTTGGTGTGGTGTGGTAGTTAGGAGAGAGGGGTGCCAGTTCAGGTGTCATCCGCGTCACTTGACCATGTTTCAAAAATACGTGGTTCGACGCCAAAAGCCCTCGTGTAGTTGAACAGTGCGACATTAATATTCACTCACTCATCAACAATAGTGTCGATTGGTTTAAAAGCCGTTGGATCAACTGGCAACAACCCTGTGTCTGGAAGATTATTTCATCACGATATCAACATTTTTTCTGATTAAGTAACAGGATTAAAGAGGCAATAATTATCTAGATAATTATACAGTATATTCGGAAAGACACTTTCAGTCAGTTCCTTTTTGCCTAAAGAACATTACAGAAATTGTCTGGTTATTTCATGCATTATGTACTGAGATAAGTTTTACTTCACCATTTCCAATATTCAGTAGTTGGTTAGGACATATTTGCTCAGATTGATCATCTTGCAAATGTACTCGCGTGCTTATGGTCAGTCGAAGTGCTTCCACGTTTCGCCATAAAAAAGATTTTTTTAAACAGGCGTTAATCTCGTGAACAAAAGAAGAGCGTGTAATTGTTGTTAATGTCTGTCGGAAATCACCAGACAGAGTAATGCAACAGCAACACCTAATTTTCTCTCGTTGCCATTTAAATCTTGCAAAGTTCTATGTAATGCTTTGAGTGAATGTTTATGGGTCATGGTACACTTATCCCTGATCATTATTGAGTTCATTTGCCATACTGTAGCCAATCCACTCTTTTTTTCAATGGTACACATTGTACCTTATATTATATGAATGTCCAATGGCAGCTGATCAGGAATGGGGAGTTTTTCCAACATCTAACAAAGTGACAACAATGCCCGAAGATGCAATTTCCTATTGCAATAATATTTTCATACGACTGCACCTGAAAGTTTATTTGCTATACGGCATGAAAATCCGGAGGAGGAACTCGAACGCAAAGCCATTTGACCTCATTCCAGCAATATCCAGAAAATTTACGGAAGCTTTTGAAATCCGTATCCAGATTCTCGTTCCCACCCCGAGAAGTAACGGGAGTTTCTAAAATCCGATTTCAGATAATTCTTTTTTCCCATCCAGAAAAACACCAGGAAAGCATTTCTCTCTCCTCAAGAATTTTAAAGCAAGCCCCTTCCACAGTGCGTGCAAAATACTTTCGTCTGGCATTATTTGACGTAGATATGAGATTAACTTAAATTGGATTGAGAATATTCGGAGCGGCAGTTCCAAAATACAATCAAGACCCACTTTTTGCATCTCTACGTCGGCAAGTTAGCCTGGTACAGCTGTACGAGAATATTCCGATCCCCCGGCATTATCTGGCAAAAATACAGGAATTTCTATATTTCGATTTCAGACTCGCTTAAAACTCCTCAAATTACACCAGGAATACACTTTTCTCTCGCCAAGACTTTAAGGGTGAGCTCCTGCCCCGGTTTGCGTAAAAGACGGTCAACCTGAATTATCCTGCAAAGTTACTGTTATTTCTCAGATTGAATATCAGATTCGGAATATCCGTTTTGAAATACACCAGGGACTAAGTTTTCACGATCCAAGGCTTTTAAGGCAAGCCCCTGCTACGGTGTGTCTAAAATACGGTCGACTGGCCTTATCCGGCAAAGTTATCGAAACTCCTAAAATTCAATTTCAGATTCTCATTTCACACTCCGAAATGCACACGGAACTGACTTTTGATGATCCAGTGCGAGCAAGTTCAGTCGCTAGAGAGAATGAAAATCCGAACGTGTGGAACTCGAATCATATGCCTTTTCTCCTAATTCAGACAATATCCGGCAAGTTTAGTGGAGTTTCTGAAATATGATTTAAAATTAACGTTTCCCGTCCCTAAATGCAACTGGGGATTACTTTTGTGCCCCTGAGCCGGCGAGTTCAGTCCCTGGAAGGGGCATTAGGTTCATCCGGCATTGTCTGGCAAAGTTACAGGAATTTCTAAATTTCGATTTCAAACTCTCGTTCATCATCCTGAATTACAACAGCAACGTACTTTTCCCACTGGAAGACGTTAAGGGTAAGCTCCTGCCACGGTTTGCGTAATAAATGGTCGTCCTGAATTATCCGGCAAAGTTACAGTTATTTCTCAGATTTGATATCAGATTTGGATTATCCATTTTGAAGTACGCCAGTGTCCAAGTTTTCACGATTCAAGGCTTTTAATGTAAGCCCCTGTTATGGTGTGTCTAAAATACGGTCGGCCGGCTTTATCCGGCAAAGTTACGGTTAATTTTGGAAACCGACTCAAAAATCGGATTCCACACCCCGAAATACGCAAAGCACTTAATTTTCGTGCATTTTAGTTTGCATTATCTGCTTCCACAGACACATGACAATGGCACATTTTGCGATTATTCCCTTACGGGAATCTGACAGTATGGTGTGATTAATTGAAATAAAAACCATCCTATGTTTTAAGTTGGACGAAAGGACACACAGTATGCAAAATTATATTATGATCGGTTGAGTAGTTTTGGAGACCATCGCGGACAAACACTGTGACACGTATATTTTATATATAAAGACAAGAGTCTGAAGCAATTGATACTTAGAAGAAAGATATTATTACGGTATTCAGAGAATATATTGCACATGTAACTTTCGTTTTAAATTGCAACGGAATTATTCAATTGATATTAAAAACTCATAAAAGAAATCACTAGACATATATTCGAGTTAAAATTGAGAAGTTATCATTAGCGGCATGGCAACCGTTGAATAAATTGTTATATAGCAACGTTTATCATTAATTAATGCAGAAAATCGACAGTGGCCATATCGTGTGATTATACGGCATGTAAAAGATCCCTAGAGTGTCTGTTTGGCTTGGGCGCTCTCGGCAAAATTAAATCCTGGTACACAAGTTCGCATCGTCAAAGGTCAGGTGTCTCCCTCTGTGGAGGAAACTGGGGGTCAAAATTACCTGCGGTGATTGGTACCGCCTATACGGCGCCGCACTAAAGAGTGATACCTGGCTCTTGGGGATGTACTAGATCTGCAATGGTAAAAATACCAATCCGCAGCCCATTGGATAAAAAAAATAATTAATTGTTTTCCTAAAAGCGGCTTTCTTACGCTGTTTACTGAAATGAAAATGTTACTTTTAACCAACTGAACTAAACATTTTCTTTTAACTTTTTTCTTCTCATTTACTCGTTAAATGTGTGGAATTTTTGGTTGTTAAGTCATACTAATTTGGATTTATATAATAGTTAACCTTTTTCTTCGGCATTATTACATGATTTCACTTGATCATTTTACAAGTACAAATTTATAATAAGCTCTTTTGTAGTAAAATTCATAGGTTAATAGATGTTATATTCCCTAAATCTGAAGTACTTTTTTTGTAAATGCTCTTTTACTTCAAAAATTTATGGCAGTCATGAATAATATCGATTTCCATTTTATCAATTCAATGAAGAAAATTTCTACGTCCATAAAAAGTTGACATATATTGCCAAAACTTTTTAATTTCAAATGGGCTGTATTTTAGTACACATGCCTATGCATATACGGAAAGTCTCCCAAGTGTGAGAGTCATTTCAATGGTGACACTATCTAGTAGCGGCTCTTGCTATCAAATTTTTGACGCTTGAATTAATTTTAATTTAAGATCTCGTCCGATGCTAAATATAGGTGTGATTTAATTTTTCCCAGAGTATCAGAACTAGTTTGGTACTCAAGGATCTCTTACATGCCGCACAATCATATAACATGCGTGTCTACGATTTTCTCATCCAGAAAATGTATCGGCTGCAGTAGCAATCGAATCCGCAACTAAGTCACAGAGCCAACATATTGCTAAAAGTTTCATTTTATAACGTATAATCCGTGCTTTCGCTAGCGATTATTTCCTGTACTTTGAACGAATAATTTATATGGGTTTTTTTTGTAACCGTTCATTTGATATAGCTTTCAAATTAAATGTATTAAAAGCAAATATGTCGATTTTTTTTCAAACTCCAAAGGTAGAAATTTTTTCGATTCATCGTCATCGATTCTAAATGCTGTAACGTCTTCTCGTGCTGTATTTAATTAAAATAATGCTGCAGGTATCTTATATTAAGTCTTCACATTATATGTTATTATATATCATAAATTTAACTGTAGCTGAAAAACTTTTTTATGCATTTATGAGTAGAAATATAAAAATGAAATAAATTCAAGCCAATTTGTCAATACAACAATTATTTTTTAATTTTTACGAAATTAGGACTGAATTTTAACAGCAATTTATTTATTAATTTTCTTTTGTATTTGACCATCCTTTTATTCATAATTCTCATAAAATGGGATAACAATCAAAAGAAACCTTTCGGTTTCTTAAACAAATCAGTCAGGATTCATATAAGTTTCTTACGAATCGCATCGTTCTTTATTTTTTTTTATTGAATGTGGTTTTTTGAAACATTGATGCAAAAAATAATTAAAAGAATCTTGTATAAAGGCATGCTGTTGAAGAATTGGTTTATTACGCAGCGATAAATACTTAAAGAAACTCCGAATTCTGAAAAAAAAATCAATTAATAAGATTAGAAAATATTTTTAAATATATTTTTGAAAAAGAAAATAACCCGAAAAATTGTTATCATGTCTGAATCGTATCCCATTATTTTTAATGTAACATGGATGTATGGTCATTCATAAAAAAAGACCCATTTAGTAGCTATTGCAATTCTCGTTGCAAAAGGAAAAAATATTAACATTGATTTGCTTAAAGGGTTTCAAAAATATCAAGTTAGTGGATTAATATAAGGAACATTGTTAATTAAATTCTAAAAGAAGAATTTTCTCATTACGAATATAATTTTTTCTTTTCTTTTCTTTATATTGTTTTTAATATAAAATGGGTTTGTGATTCAAGATAAAGCCATGTGTGTGCTTTCGTTTCACGAAACGAAGTCGCTCATTAACGTTCAGTGTCAATTTCGACGCTGTTGTGGAGAGTGAGTGAGAATGAGAGAATATTAACGTCGCACTAATTAGCAACACGAGGGCTTTTGGCGACGGTCCGCGTCATTTTGAACCATGGTCAAGTGACGCGGACGACACTTGAGCTTGTACCCCCCTCTTCTAACTACCGCACCACACCAACGGGATGACGTTTGAGCTCTCGACAGATTTAACGTGCATCACTTCCCTACACAGTGGGTCTTTAGTGGTACTAGGATCGAACTCATGACACGCTAGCCATGATCCAATGCCTGGACCACTCGGCCACCGCGGCCGCGACGTTGTTGTGGAAGTAAACCTCCCAGAAAGCAATGGTATGAAGGGTTTAAAGAAATAGGCAGCGTTAAGGATCTTCCTAGAAGTGGTGGGCCAAGTGTAAGTGAAGCAACTATTGGACTTATCCCTTGGTGGGAACTAGAATACCACTTAAACATTTTTCGAGCTACCGACGGGGGATATGTTGAATTTACAAAGGTAAATGGCTGTATAAAAACTTCAGAAAATACTTACATTTTTCGAAAAAAAACGTATGTCTAATAGTTTGAGTACAATTGATACATATATATAATTCGGAAAAAACTTTGGTTCATCCTATATTATTTGTAAAAACCCATTAGATTCTTCCTCCCCCCCCCCGCTTCTCCGACATGTGCAATACTATAAGTAATGCTAATTTTTTTGTGTGTGACGAGATGGAACATAATATTTTATGTAACATTTCATAATTTTGATTATAGTAATCTTAGATCTTAGTCTTTTTTTAAAAAAAAAAATTCAAAACATTTAATGGAATTCAGTTTAAATTTTGAATTATTCATGTCAATTGTTTAAAAATTTCGTTTAAGTTTTAATTTAAAAAAATATACTTGTTAATGTTAACTCTATACTATCGAATGCTTTAAAATTAAGGTAATATAATTGTTTAAATGCCCATTGATTGCTCTTTTTTTTCAATTTTGCACTAATATTTTCAAGACAAAAATTTTTAAGGTATTCAATAAATTTTGTAAGCAAATCTTAGAGACACTTTGGAAAAGTATAATATAATTTTATTGATAAAATGCTATCTTAAAATTTGTGAATGTAATTCAATTTCTTAAAAAAAGAAATCTTTCTCATTTGAAGCGCTTAAAATACAAAAAGAAAAAAAATATATACCTGACAAACATCCTTAGTAACTTCATTACTTTTTTTAAAATGCTGGCGAACTATTTTACTTAAGCAAATGTAAATCTTTAACAAACGATTTTATTTTCAAATTTACCCTACACTTTATTAACTGATTAAAGTTTTATATGTATTATATGTACATATATAATTTATTTTTTTATGTATTATTGTTTTAATAACTGTAACCTAGCTTATAAAAGGCGTTTTTTATCTTCATACTTATATTCTATGAATATAGACATATATTGAAATTAGTGAAAATCAAAACTATATCCATTCAAACTTTATTTATATGATCATTTTTAATTTCTATTATCTATTGATTGTTTGCAATGGCATTCACTGTAAATTGCTTTGGAAACCAATATATTGAGAAAATCTTAAGGAAGTGATTAATTTTAAAGTTATAGACAAATATGTAAAATCTTGTTAGATTAAATCTTCATTATATGGAGTTCATTAATGAAAAATATACATGTACATCTTGGTAAAAGCATATACCCATCTGACAATAAAGTTTAAAAAGAAAATATCTTAAACTATTCTTTTATCTTCTTTATTTCAGACACATTTTACGTTATTGTTATAAAAACCTTTCTTTTATTTCAGACATACGTTTCTTCAGACATGTCTTAAGCAGTAAATGTTGTAAAATACCGGGTTTTTTTGGCATTCAATATAAGACAATATAAGACAATAATTCCTCTTTACTAGCTTATGTTTGAAACAGGAGTTTATTTTTTTTAAAAAAATATTTTTGTACATTTATACATTTTTTTAAAAAGAACATTTGTCATTCGTTAATATCAAATCACTATTTAGATTTTCCTCTTAGTAATTCAATTCGAAATGTAAAGTTTCATTATTTAGTCGAAAATTTCTTTTGACAGAATCATATCTAATTATTTACGTTAACTTCATATACAAAATACAATAAATAGGTCTTAATTAAAAATTGATGCAAATATTATTAATTTTAAAAGTATACATTACATACTTTCTTACACAAAATAAAATTTGTGTGTTATTTGTATATATTATAAGTTAATAATTGTGTGTGTGTGTGTGTATTGGATTAATTTTGTATTAGTTTATTTATGTATGAATGAAGATATTGTCTTATGAATACTTTTATTGAGATTTATTTATGAATATTTGCTAATAATGGTCTTGATCCAATCGGCTTTATCGGCAGAACTAGCGTATACTGTCATGGCTCCTGGACCTGTACAAAGACCGCTCATGAAGTTCGTAGTAGTAACGAAACTGGCAGCACCGAAAACAAAATATTTTCCTCCAAGCTTACATTGCAAAGGACCACCACTGTCACCCTATAAAAACATTACAGCAGGTAAAAGTTGTAAACAAATGTAAATTTTTTAAATATTATTTTCAACAAGTAATTATGAACTATTAGAAGAAATAAAGAAATTAAGAAAATCAGGAATTATTAAGTTATATGCAGGATTCTGAAAGAAGTACGTAAATCATTTGAAAAATAATACTTAAGGAATTTTGAGTAATTACATGGTAGCGGGGGTTCTAAGCCTTTTCAATTAACCTCTACATATTTCTATTTATAGATTATTTGGGAGCCACGCCTTGTGAAGGAACTGTTATATATGCAGATTATGTTTTGTTGGAACGTTTGCATGTTTTGCTATTTATCTTGGAATATCTGCATATCTTATTATTTGTATGGCAACAGTAAAAGAACTATATATACTGGTTTATCTGGCATCATAGTGTGTTACTGAATTGAGTAGCATTAAAGATAGATGTCAATTGCTGAAGACTTGTTTTTGTTGCTGTTACACAAGCACCATAAAGTCCGTATAGGTTTGCTATTTGAAGTGATCTAAACAGAGAAAGCGGAGAATGTTGAGGTTGTAGTAAGGAGAGGTTTTTGAGTTGTAAGCGTAAAGAATTGTGTGATTTTGATCATTTGTTATTGGCGAGTTATATTAATAATCGTGTAGCTGTGCGTGACTGCTGTTCGGGCTTATTCTAAATATTTGGAACCTGCGTGACAGTTATTCATGTCTTCATATAAAGCTAAGAGAATCTTTATTACTATTGATTGGAATTTGAGAGTTATCTCGCTCTTATTGAGTGCTTGCCATTAAAATTACAATATATTAAGACATAAATTGAATAAAATTGTTGAGTTTTACTATGTCTCTTGATCTATCCCACACTAATACGAACTTAGGCTCGTTTCAGCTTCATTATGTTTTCACAACATGTCGTTCATTTCCTTTAAAAAGATAAATTTTAAACATTGATATTTTAATTTTGATAGCAAAGAAAGAATATAAGTTACATTTAATTATTAGAAAGTAAACTTTTTGTTTATTAAGCAGAATCTTATTGAGAGAAGGGATTGATTAGAACAGGGGTATAGAGAAGAACCAAGTTGTCAGTGAAACAAAATAATTAAGGTGTCAAAGAGCCATTTATATGTATATGCATGAATATGTGCATAATTAAAATAGATTTTGGTTATTTTTGCGCATAAATGTAGGGAAGTTCATCAATTTAGCCAACATCATTTTAAAATTAAGTTGATATCGGTTGTTCTTCCATTAAGCCACCCATTATTAAGTAACTTTAATTTAAATCCTTCTGGACAAGATGCTAGGTACACCATGCATAAATATTTAGATATATACAGATAAATTTTTCCAAAAAATTCTGAAGGTGATCATGCAAGAAAAAGAGTAAGGGAAATAATTATTTTTAGCAGGCATGTTCATAGGGGTAGAAATCTGGTGAGCCGCAACCATTTATGTAAAGAACTACATACACGAACCGCGTTTTGTCGACCCTTGAATTAGAAAAAAGAATACACAGTGAGGAAAGTCTAAGCTAGTAATGTAATGCAAATAAATTTGAAAATATTGCATTGAAAATAATTTCCTATACTAAAAACTTACATGGCATGGAGAGTTTTGTGGTTTTTCGACACAAATCTGTGTTTGTTCATTGAAACTGCAATTCTGTATGGGCTGCACGATTTGTTCCATCTGTTTCAAGGCATCCGATCCTCCAGATCCTAGAGAGAAAGAAGAGATAGGGAGAAAACAGAAAAATATGTATCTCTTGATAAATCATTGCTATTGTTATTGTCAATTGTTATTTTTATTTGCTTCATATTTTTTGGAATAGGAAAAATTAAATATTTTTCTTTTTTCCCACCAAAACTTTTATTAAAATTTTTTTTAAATTAAACTAAATAAGCAAAAAGAAAGAGCTGATTTTAGGATGATTTCTTCATTTTAAAAACATTTACTCTTTATTTTAAGAGAAGAGAGAAAAGTATTTTAATATAAAAACAACATTTTTATTCTAAATATCTGGGGGAAAAGTATTCCAGGTTTAATTAATAAGTTTACAAATTAAGGATATAGTACGAACAGTTTACATTATATTTATTTATTATTCTCAATATCGAAACGCTATTGTAGTCTATTTCCGTCGATTCATTTTGTTATATTTCATTAATGTATGGCAGTTTACTATTGTAATATGAAATAAGAATATTTATATGTTTTCATCTTACCTCTACTTACTCCCCATCCTGTAGCATAACATGACCATCCAGGTTGAGCATGCCAACCAAGCGAGGGCAAACATGCTGGTTGTACTCCTTTGTTGAATGTAACTGGGGCATTTAGCTTAATTAAACTGATATCGTGGGTAATGGTATATCTTCTTATCTAGAAAATAAATAATGAGTAATGTCTCAAATGTTGGTTATAAATAATTTTAAATCAATATATTTTTACTTATTGCTGTCGATGAACTTAAAATTCTTAGAATTATTTCGTGACATTTAACGAATATTAATTATGTAGGTTTTACTTCTGCTTTTTGCTTAAAATGTATCAAAAATGCATGCTTTCTAAAATATATCAAAAAAGGAAAAACACATTTTCGTATCGTTTCATCAAAGTTTTATTAAATTTAAAGAAAAGGAAGCTATAATAATTGTGGAACCTGTTATCTTATCTGTTTCATTCGATTTGGTCTCAGTTTACACCATATACCTTTAATATTTTTCCACTATGTTTATTAACATTAAAAAATATGAATCTTTTTCAGTAAGATGTGGAAAAGATTCAATTAATTTTTTTAGTACATCGATTGTTTAAATTAATGTGTAGAAAAATTAATATATGATCAAAAAGAAATAGTAATTTGAGTCTTTTTTTAAAAAAAGCTTATATTTTTTAATTAAACTCACATCATCCCCTTCGAGATCTGGATAAGAAATTACTCTGGCGCTGATTCGAGTTTGTTCATAAGGAGTTTTGGTAAACTTGCCATGAGCCCCTAAGACGATCTTGATTTCACCAGGATGAGGATATCTAAAAAAGAAATTAAGTATAAAATAAAATAAAATAAATAATAAAATTTATATCTGAATTAAATTTTAAAATAAACTATTGAAGTATACTGATAATGTATGTATATGCTCTACTCAATTGATAATGTACTACATTTGCACAAAAAATTTGGTGAAATATATATTTTGCGAAAGGTGTGTTCACTCTCCTTCAAAGTAATCCAAAAATATTACGCATGTTTGATAACAAATGTACAAAGTTCTACGCGAGGAGGCGTCTTTTGGAATTAACTTCAATCCGGGGGGCATATATATTTTTTTAAATTATTGTTTTTTAATCTAATTAAAGTTTTTGCTACAAAAATATCTACATCTTACATGGAAGCATGGATATGAACTGCTTTATAAAATGTAACGAAAATGTAGAATATGAGCGTGAAGATGAGATAGACAAACTAGAGCAGAAATATTGCGATATGATAAACCACAATCCCGGTAGATTACAATTCAACCACGATCGAAATCAGATATGTATAATAGTAGGTATTTATACTTCTAACACGAGGCACAGCAACAATTATATACTTAATTTTACAACAACGAGGGCTTTCTATACAGGAAAACAAAGTTCAAGTAAAATTTCTGTAGGAGAAACCAGCTCTAAATTTCTTTTGTACACAATGCAGCTAAATATCTGCCATGCAAATTTTACGTTATTATATGCCGCCTTCTTTGTACAGCAATTTTGATGGTCAGTAGTATAGATAAAACAATTGTAAGCAGGTATAGAGAAAACAATTTTAGCAGGTATAGAGAAAACAATTATAAGCAGTATAAAGAAAACAATTATAAGCAGTATAAAGAAAACAATTATAAGCAGGTATAGAAAAGACAATTATAAGCAGGTATAGAAAAGAAAATTATAAGCAGATTTTTAAAAAAATTCTTCAACTCAAGAATATCACAATTCGTATATTGAACATGATTTGTTTTTTAAGAAAATATTTTATGCAGAATCAAGCTCTTAAAAGTAAAAAACCTCAAAATCATTCTGTAAGCATAATTTACATGCATGTGAACAGAGAAAATTCAAATTATACACAAAGCAAATTAAATCAATAATTAAAACATCGTACCCGGCAACACAATGGGTGGCTGTCAGTACCCATTGAGCATTAATGAGAGATCCTCCACAGAAATGACCATTAGGTTCACTGTACCTGTTTTGCAATGATACCTGCCATGGCCAACTATTGGGTATTGCCGGTTCACCTCCTACCATCCGATCGGGGGAGTCATAAATGGTCTTGGGTTTGATTTCTTGAATTCCACACTCTTTGGGCTCGAGCACCACGGGAAAGTCTAAAATAAAAACAGTCCTGAAATGTCGTGTTTTTGTTTGATTTAAATTGAAGTAAGGAAAACTCATTTACGCTCATAGTATTGCACCGTCGTCAAAGAAAAGGACACCTTTACTAACTTTCAGAATTCTCACTGTGAAAGAGAATCAACATTTCAATGGAAACTAAATTACAGAGTTAACGAATTATTAATTAACTTAAATAACACGGATAATTTGCTTCAAAGGCAGAATTTTTTCCCATTATGGAATCTAATCCTTACAGAACAAGGTAGATAATGAGTCTAAACTGTGAATGTACCAAGTCTTATTTGAAGTTTATCATAAATTCCAGAGATATATTATGATATTTGTTCAGAGACCATATATTAGAAAACTTACAAACAAATGACTTATAATGTTTTTTTCCCCATTTCTTCTCATCCGGTATTAAGAAGATCCATAATTAAAATTTAAAAACAGCATACTATTCCTTAATTCAGTGCTTCTCAAACTTTAAATATTTGCGACCCAAATTTCAGTCAAAATTTTCCCATCGCCTCTTTCCCCCATATAATTACAATGTGTTGAATGCAACAATGACGTACTTTGAAGCTAAAGCTACTATACAGCCTTACAAATTACTTAACCTTACAAATTGGGCTAGGTATATTTAAGATAAATATTAAATTTTTTGTGTGTATATGACAAGCCCATGGGAGGCACTAATAATTATTAAACTTGTTTTTAGTTTAGTATTGATAAATAACGAGGAAAACATAGTGTAGTACTGATATATTTGTATTACATCAATGTAAATGTGTATTTAATTTTTTTATGTCAGAATGAATTTTGTTTTGCTTGCTTTCAGTAAATTAATACTTATTTTAAATCTTTTATTTTCAACTTTTCAATATACTCGCACCCCTACATAGGGATATCCCGCCCCCTAGGGGGCACACCCCACAGTTCGAGAAATGCTGGCTTAGAGAATTTTAAATAATAAAACGGCTATCAGGGTATAATTTTCCTAGCCTTATACGGTATTATATAAGTTACGCCATAGTATATAGATAGATATGCTATACGCCATTATATAAGTTATATAAAAGGAACTTACGTATTACCGCAATGGTATTGGCGATTTTTTTTAAAAAGGAAGCAAATGGTTGCCGATTCAGCGAGTAAGACACAGGGAAATCCGGGTTGCTAACTTCGCGAGTTACCTTGAACGTTGGCATTGTCGCCATAGTGCAAAAGTGCCATAGAGACATACATATTATATTAATATAATCTACGTAAGTAATTTACATAAAAATATTTTTAAATAACTAAATTAATTGATATTTAATCATATATAAATTTTTAGAATGCATAATTCTTTAAGCGTCTTTTACGAAAAAATGATGAAATAAACAAATCCACCGATGAATGGGCACGAAAAAGAGAACCAGTTAGGGCCCGCATACGAAAATGTCATAAAAGAAAACATAGTACATCTGTATTACAGTACACATTTGTAGTACACAAACATAGAACACATTTCGATTCTCTTGCCCAGAATAAATCTGAAGTTTTCACTTCTATCGGGTGGTCGCATAAACACACACACACACATTTTTTTTATTTCGATTAGGTATTTTAATTTTATATCAAAATTTATTTAAAAATCAGCTTTGTGTTCTTTTCTTATTTAGTTCTTTAAATGAAATCGAATTGTAATAAATCAGTTATTTTATAATAATAGATAAACTGCAATTCATTTTGAAACTCAAAAATTTTTATTCGCTTTATTATTGTGTTTCATATTGATCATTAAAATTCTGGCTTATTCGAACAAAGTAGCAATCATTATTAAATTCAAACAACAAACTCAAAAATCAGAGACAGTTTTGAACTAAAATTTTTATATTTATTCATGAGAAATTTTAAATAAATTTATATAAGTGTTGAATGTCGAAATATATATTATGTAAATTTATTACATCAAGATACTTGATGAGAAATGAGCCATGTTCAATGTAGGTAAAAATATTTCTTTGTTGGTTGTTGTAAGTTTTTTTCCTTCTTCAGTTTAATTGTTCATGAAGCTTGCAATATATATTCTGTCAAAACTTACGTTACATGATATCGGATTTTCAGATATTAGTGGCAACGTATTTTTAGAAAGAAATGTTCTTCAAGAAAAAGACCTGTTCATAGTAATAGTGAATTATCCCCGCCCTTTAGAAGAAGAGAACGAATGCCATTTATAATTCAAGCATTTGTTGAAAGATGATATTGTCTCATTAGTCCAATTTATCTTCAATTGAACGAGTGAAATTTGTCAAATACAACCAGGTTAAAAATTCTTTAGAGAGTCTCATATAATTGATAAGAAAAACTTCCTAATTTTTATGCAGCGGAGTTTGCATTCAATGCTGATGAAAATATCTTTGCATTACATTGAAGGAATAAATTATTCGTGTGGAGGTAATACAGAATTTATGTTCAGATTGGTATTGTTCAAAAAAGTAAGAAAATGTACGATGTAGTTACTCTTCCTCGATTATATTTCCTTTTAATGTTCCGAAAAAGTGCAAGATTACATCTTGGCATTCAGTTTTACGTCAAGTCCTAGGACCTCAAAAATCTTAGAAAATCTGATGGAGTGAGCTACCCGAAAAAGCTTCACACGCTTTCATATATTTTTTTACTGATGTTCTATTCCGGGTGAGTGTGCAAGTTCTGCATCCAAACTAAGTGCCTCACAAAACATCAAAATCGTTTTGAAATGCACTTTCGGAATGGGGCGAGGTTTCTTTTTCGCGACCCGTATTTGCCTGTCTGATTCAGCAGCAAGTTGAGCTGGAAGGCCGAGTCCCTCGTACATCTTGAATATCATCAGAGAATGTACTACAGGGACTCCAATTCTTTCAAATTTGTCATCATCTCGTTCTGCAACAACTTTAAGCTCTTGGACCTGTGCTGCGCCTTTTCAAAATAAATCCCAATCAAAATTTTCAACATATCAACAACCAAAACACAGCCCAATATTTCTAAGAAAGAAACAAGATCAACTTCAACATAATCTGCAATAACGCTGAAAAACAAGTTAAGACTTGTCTCCAGAATACGAAGAACCACCATGGTCAAAGCGATCATCACAGGGGTAAAAATAGCAATTATAATAAGTAGAAAATTCACTCAAAACTCAAAAAGACGCACAGCTCACAATAGATAGCTTTAAAATGAACTAAACAAGATATCAATCATTGGCATGGCCAAGTAATTTTAGCGCGTTTTTCACATATTGTATTTTATAATAATGCAACTAATGAACTTTTTACTAAAGTAGTACTGTACCACTCCTCTAAATGTACTACTATTGAGCTGAAAAGAAATAATGACACAAATCTGTATCAGCACTATAAAAAGCATTAGAATATTAGAACAAGAATCCATAGGAATAGTGGAAGGTATAAATCTTACAGCTGAACGAGCTATCAGGCTAAAAGCCGGATTATACAAAGAGATTTAAGAAAGATAAGTACCTTTCATAATTTAGGTCCATCGCCAAAAGCCCCCATGTAGCTGAACAGTGCGACGTTAATATTCATTCAATCAATCAATCAACCTTTCATAATTTGCTTACCTAAATTCGGGTTAAGTTATTAAAGTGCATTCGTAAAATGTTAAAAGTTGAATAAAATTAGTTATTCTAAAATTATGTCTGCTTCTACCTCGAACCCTCTCACACCTACAACCTTCGAATCGCAACAATGACGCCCAATGTGCTCCACCTCTGGGTTAGCATTTGCCTCGAATTTTAAATTCCTTCTTGAACTATTTTTTCAGGACAGAAAAATGTTAGTGAATTTTTAGAGAGTATTATGAACAATATCGAATATTATGATATACCCGCAAATTTAGCTGAGCCTACTTAAAGGGTAATCTCACTGGTAGGGCATTTCTGATCTATAGTCCAAACTTCAAGACTCTAGCTTAACGGGAAGTTAGTTTAAAATAAATTACGAAATTCCACCCAAACAGACATACAAGAAAGCGAGCTTATAAAAAACATGGTAACCTGGGGGACCCAGAGCCACGAAATTGTATACGTAGACGCTACTCGACCCGTGCTATCGACGGGTGGTCTTGGTTCATGCAAATTCATGTAAGTTCCAGAGTTACGGGGCCCCTGTCGAAATCAGGGTCCAATTTCAAGACTAAATCTTTTTTATTTATTTATTTATTTATTTTTTACATTTTTATACATTGTCATCTACTTCTGAGCTATGGTCCAAATTTCAAGTATCTAGCTCATTGGGAAGTTAGTTTAAAATCAATTACAAAATTCCACCGGACAGATATACAAGCCTCTTTGTAAACCCGGGTTCCAGACTAGGGCTTTTTTTACATTTTCATGCATTGTCAACCATTTATAAGCTACTGTCTAAATTTCAAGTCTCTAGCTCATCAGAAAGTTAGTTTAAAATCAATTACTAAATTCTACCCGAACAAGCAAGAAAACGTGTGAAAAAGAACATGGTAATAATAAAATTACAAAATAAAAACAATTAAAATAATTAGAAAATAAAATCAACGAAGTTACAAAATAATGCGAATGTGGCTTTACTGGAAACAAGTTTAAAAAATTAGGTCAGTTGCTTAACCTTTAAGAATTTTCTTTCTTTAATTTTCAACAAAAAAAAAAAAAAAAAGGATGAGAGGTTCAATGCTTTGTTTAACATCAGCATTACAGTCACGAAGTTTGAAAAGGCTCTAATTAAATCCGTTAAGGTGCACTTGAAAACTGCCATGATCAGAAAAGAATGGGGTGATTTTAAAGTTTGTGTAAAAAATGATTGTAAGATAATCTTAGCGGAATGGTCGTAAAAAATTTTTTTTGTCTGAAAAGAATGATCTGATTGAGTGTACCGATTATACCAAAAAGTAGCATTTTTTTCAGTTCATTTTCTTGTAAAAGGTTTTAGAATATTAATTGAGATGTCAATCCTACACTTGGTTGCCATCTTAGTCAAGAAATCTGCCCTTTCACTTCCGAAAATGTAATGCAATAATATACATAAACCCCTTGGTTCTTGCGACTTCACTCAGTACGGACTCCGCTATAATATGGTTAACACAATTTGAGTAATAAATTTCGTTTATTATTGATTGATTCGCTACTATATGGTTTAAAAAGATCTTGCGCTAAAATTTTCCTGCCAAAATTTTTCTATTAGAATAACGTTGCAAAATGAATAGCACTGCTTGGTCATGGTCAAAGGTGATGATAAGTACGTAAGTATCGCGGGAGCATTGGTTATATTTGTCATCCAATATTAGCCCCTCATTTAAATTATTATACCCTAGGAGGGGAGCACCCCCTGGCCGCCTAACAGTGGACTCCCCCCCCCCCCATTATACAAATTATACATTTGTTCATATTCATTATTCAAACTATTGAACTGTAATTAAATGTATTATGTAGTTCTGTTTATTTGTTCCTTTTTCGTAAAATTCATTCTTAGCACTCCTTTTCAGTTAAATTCATCCTTGGAGCTGCATCGTCCAACACTTCAAAGATAAAGTCCTCAGATTTTGATAAATCTGCATCTCTTGCAGCTTCCTAGAAAGTTGAGCATTTAGTTACGCTAATTGTTAATTAGTCTTCATGTGAGACAACGCCTTTCTTCTCACGTAACGATTCCAGTCCAGGCAATCGTTGTGATATTTTTCTACAATAATGTATTGTAGTAACCGTATAGACGACATAAAATGAAACAAAGCACATGGTAGCTTATTCAGCGAGTACGACACATGTGAAATCAACTTGGCAAGTTATCTTGAACGTTGGCATCTTTTCGATAGAATGTAATAAATTTATTACAGCATCACGAAAAACTGTTTTATAAATAGAGAGATAATATCGGTTAATAAAGCGTTTAGAATGAGTGAGAAACAAAAATCAGCAGATTTGAAACTTTTGCATGATTTAGGTATCGATTCATTGAATGCGATGCCATAAGTGTTTTAACCTTACTAAATTATTTCTTTATTTCATTTTTTTAAATATGCTACTGATATTATAATAGTTATGCTTCGTTTGTATCCTCTTAAACTTTGAAAATTGATTGAACTTACTAATTTAAAAAAAAACAGATTTTTTTTATCCAATCAACTTTTTAAATTTCATCTTAGAAAAGCATATAAAATGAATATTTAGTAAAATGTTATAGTATATAGCCAACCCGCTTGTACAGCTGAAAGAAATGAAATAAAAGTTTTAATTCCTAGATTTAAATTTTAAGATAATTATTTTTAATTCAAATGCTAAGTATATTAAAACTGAATGTAATACTTACTGCAATTTTCTTCATCTGTTCCGTCTCCACAATCATCGATTCCGTCACATTTCTTTTCTGGCTTGTAACAGTTTCGATTACCACATTCAGAATACCCAGATTCACAAAGCTCTGGTTGAAATAATAAAAATAATTTATAATTTTAAATGTATATTTTTGACAACATATAAATGAGAATATTTGGCACTTTTCCAATTTGCCGGCGCAAATTTCGCCAAGCTGGCGGTATTGGAGATAACACACGATATACACATAAAAAATATTAATAACTATTAATTTTCTTGGTTTTTCATTCATTCTTTATATATTATGAAAAATACCATAAGGTTTCTCGTAAGAAAAGACCTCGACTTTTTTGAAAAATGGTGGTAATAGATTACCATCAGGAGTATTCCGTTTGGCGTCAGTTGTATCATATTTGGCAACTTTATCGAAATGGATAAGTACCGAATTTTTATATGAGTTTAAAAATACGTTATTTATTAAAAAAGGTCAATAACTCTTAAAGACCACGTTCTTTTATTCTGTTCAATAATGTATGATTCTTTTAAGTTCCTTTCCCGTGTGAACTTTCTACTCTTTTTTACTAATTTTTAAAGAGTTTTAGAATATTTTACACATTAAAAAGGTCATTAAATCTAAAACAACGTATCTTCATTTTGTTCACATCCTTGTTTTTAAAACATTCTTTCCTTCCATAGTAATATTTCCTTCTACATTAAAAATATCCTTAAAAATGTTTGTGTGTTTTTAATTGGAAATAAATAGAAAAACGCTAAGCAGTGATAAAAAAAATTTATTAAAAAAATGTTTTATTAATTCCTTTTTTTAAACTTATTACAACATTTCACTATTCTCTCTTTTTTAATGATGGAAATACAAATAATTCATAAGTTGTTACTTAAGTTATTCAACCTACGTTTCACACATTGAAGTAATTATTCCGATGTTTTATCACACATTCACCTACCTGCTAGCATTTTGTTTCTAAAATGTTAAAAGATCATCGCTTCATGTTTTCGAAAATAATATACAACCGCAATTTTAAATCTTTTAAGTTGACGGAAGTCTTAAATCTGAAACGAACACTGTATTAGTTAAAATAACTTTTAATGATGATAATAAAATGAGCTGTTTTTGAGTGGGCTGGATATACGTTAATGCTCTACAATGCATTAATCATGATAACACAACTCATTGCATATTTATCATGCATTGCTTCAATCAAAGTTAATGAAAACTATACTCAAAATAGTTTTATACTTGACTATAAAATTATTTGATCCCTTCCTTCATTTCCCAATGACTCGACAGCCCAGGATTGACATTAGCCTTCCTAAGAATTCCATTCCAGGCTGTCCTGATGTAGCCCTAACTCTTCCAGTTCCTGACAGTAATAGTTTTCAGATCTTTTTCTAGGCAGTTGATGCACCTGAATCTTCCTTCTTTTCGAGAACCATATAGTCTGAGCGCAAAAATCTTTTTTTGTGACTCGATTATCGTCCAATTTTCTCAGGTGTCCTACCCATTTTACAATAAATTTAGCAGTACAGTAGAATGTCGTTTATACGAATCAATTGGGACCGGACATCGTTCGGATGCGCGATTGTTCAGATAACTGAAAACCAAATGCGATCCATGCAGTATATGATACTGGACACTATACAAATATTGAAAATCATCACATGCGGGAAACGTGCTTGAAGAAAAAGCAAAATAGGTGCAAAATGTCGCGATTTTACCTTGATTGGAGAAAATAATCACTTATTTTTCGCTGTACACCTTCGTTTTTTCAATGCAAAGTCTCTGATTCTCTTCAGCAGCAGTAGCTGAAGTAGGATAGCACTCTGATTGTTGTTCGTACCACTCCATAGCTGTCTCTAACGCAGAAACGCATCAGAATTTGCTACTTTCGTTGTTGGTTTCCTCGTCTTCATCCGTTTCATCGTCGACAAGGTCGAATTCTTCTTGCACGGAAGTCACAATCTCGTTATCAGTTAGCATTTGAAATACACAGTCTTCTGCACCGCATGCCATCCAGGTTTCTACATCAACAAAACTCAACAAAAGAGCACTTGAGTATTGCACTGTTCGAAAAGGTATCCGGACTTTGGTTCGGATATTTGACGCTTCGGATAATAAACGTTCGGGTAAACGACCTTCTACTGTATCTGGTTCCTTAAAAAGTTTATAAATTTCTATAAAGTAGTTGTTCTTCTCCAAATATTGTCATAATTGAAACCTCCTAAAATACTTCTAAAGACTCTTCTTTCAGATATAGCAAGAGTTCCCTTGTCTGTCTCGGTCATTGCCCCCCTTTTTTGCAGCATATGTGAGAACGGACCTTATCAATGATTTGTAAATGAGTACTTTTGTTTTTTTTTTGCTGATGAAATTAGATTAAAAATATTTTTGAAGTCCATAAAAACATCTGTTACCAGCAGTGACTCCATTGCGAATCTCTGGGGTTATGTCATTGAGAGTGTACTAATTGATAAGTTACTTTAATTTTTGGTTTGATGTTAGTAATTAAAGATTGCAGTATAATTTGTATTGGTACTTTCGTATTGTACCATCCACTAATTTCGCCAAATCAAAAAACATCGCCAATTCAAAAATTGTCCCTGAATGCTTCCCTCATTATTATTACTATGTCCGAACATGCTCGGAAACTATTCCCACTATTGGCTGCATATCGCGCGGCAGTTGGCTACGTCTTTTGATTTGACGAAATTGGTCAACAATATAATACATAAGTACCACTTTTATATTTTTTTGGTCACGAAGTCTCTCTTTTTTTGAATGTTTTTATAATCATTATTGCTAATGACTGTTTTATATGCCTACATTAATCCAGCAGATATAATTATTTTTAAAGAATCGAAAAATAGGAAAAAATTAATTGTAACGATTTATTTGAAACTGAGTGATGTAAGTAATTTGAAGTTTAAAAAATATTTTAAAACACCACAATACATTTTTCGTTAACTTTCTTTCAATTTGAATAACTGACGAATTATTTTAAGTGGATATTTGTTTAATTGAATTTATATATATTCCCAAATAACTCTTTATAGTGTGACTTCTAGCTCCTTAATAGAAAGCTTCAACTGATCCTAGCACTCACACAATCTGTATATACATGTTTCAAACCTTTTATAAAATGAATGCCCTTTTTTTAGAGAGCACTTACGCATATTGGGGCCAGATTCGTATTCCAAAAGGAATCCTCTGCCAGCTTTCATGTAATCTGATCTGAAAAGAAGTCGAATTTCGCTTTCATCCGGATTAGACAAGATGGGGCGGGGCTTTTCATATCCACAGTAAATACCCAGGACACTTTCCTTGTCCTTGCCGTATACGACGAGCTGATCCTGGCCGCAACTGCCAGAAGGATCTACATCGAAATCCTTGAAGGTTATTTTGATTCTCTGGAAAAATGAATTTTTATTTAGATTTCTAAAGAAGTTTCAGCACTGGAAATGTTTACCAAAATTAATTAGTGATAGTAATGTCGAAATAATTATGAAATTTCATTTTTCCCCTTCAAATTTAAATTTAAATGTTGTCTTTACATTGTGTTTTTTAAAGGTAAATTAAATTAAATATATTCAATACATTAAAATAGAAAACTGTTTTTATACTTTTTGCAACTCTAATAAAATGACTAAGATACAGTCAAATATGTATAATTACAAATTTTAAATGACAAAGGTTATCAAAATAATGAAATTTGTGGAATATTGCTTTTCAGTTTTGATTTGTTAAATATAAATTTTCTTTTCGATACCTGATTGAACTTCGACATTAAAAAATATTTTTAAAAATTATTACTAGTATTAACTAAAGCTAAATTTCGTTTATATTCCTTAAATATCAATTTTTTGTTGATAGAAATAAAAGAAAAGTGATTATTTTTTCGGTAAGAAATTTTTTTATGGTTGTGTACAGTGGATAATATTTTATGTATATATAAATTAGTGTATTATATATATGTTTAAGTATGCAGTAAAAAATTAATGCATAAGAACAAGATTTGAAAAAGAAAAAATACCTTCCACAAAAACGACAAGAAGATTGAAAAAATAATGTCTGTTAAATATACATTAAAACATAATTATTATAGTTTATTAACTAATAAAAAAATCCAGATTTTTTTAAATGCTGAACATAATGTATTTTATCAGCCAAATATTCAAAATTTTCTAGATTTCGATTAAGAATGGCAATTAAATAAGTTCTGCACATAAGGCTACCATATTAAAGTCTTCAGCGTTTGAGTTTTAGCAAACCCTTTTAACATGTAACTACAAATACGTCGATGAAGGAAAACTTACGTGACCTTCTGGAGCTCTGATTCTGTATTCGCACCATAATCCATTGTGGTATTCCCTCTTACCATAAAAAGGACTTGATACGGTTCCCTTGATGGATGCATCATGCTCATACAGATCATGGCACTGATATTCGTCAATGTCGGCAGCTATAGGGGAAAAAAAGACACCCTTTGTTTTTAAGTGTAGCTTATATAATGATTAGAAATATTAAAATAATATGAAAAAGAGATAGGGACAGAGAATTAAAGATATGGTGTACGATGAAGCTTAGAATGGTTTTGCTTTTTTAATTTTTTCAAAAATTATGGTTTGATTATCCTCCAGAATATATAATCACTTAAAAAATATTCGTAGAAAAATATTCTTAAACTCTTATGTATACCTTTTAAAACCACATTATGCATATTAAAACTTCGTAGAAATAAAATATATGATTGCATTTTTTATGATAAAAATTAGTATGTAAAATACGATGAATGATTATAAAAGATGAATATTAAGCCAATAAAAATACAGGTTCCTATTTTATTTTAAGCAATTTAAATTAATATTTCTTTATTTTTGATTTATATGTTCAAAAATGAGTAAATGTTTTATCTATGTATGTGTAATGTATCATTAAGTGGAAATAAAAATTCCCAATCTTATTCAAATGAACCTTAGATTAAAAATATATTCATATGCTGAGGACAATTTTTTTCTCTCGAAATTCATCTATAAAATGGCATTTTTAATTTGTTTAGATATTTAATTTAAAAGTTTTTTGAAACTTTTGATAAAAAGTTTTATCAAAAGCTTATTTATTCTTAGATATTTAGTATGCTAATGTATTTTTTTAAGACCCAAATCTACCGCATTATGATTTACTGCAGTTTTTTTCATGCAATATTTTTTTTGAATCACTACATTGAAAATTAAAGAATATACATGAACAAAATACTTAACTTTGGGAAATTTAATCCGTTAGAGCTAATTAATTAATTAAAGATATTCAACTGTAAAATGAATTATATGCACTGTTCATTTAAAATAGAGTCAAATTATTTTTAATCTCATTAAGCATACATTAAATATAATTACGAAATACAGTATAAATACAAAATAAGACACCCTTTGACATTAACTACTTTTTCGGAATAAAATAACAATTTTCGCAATCCGATCAAAATGTCATCTGAAAACGCAATTTCTGCTAAAAAAATTCTATTCGCCTTCCCCCCACTAAATACTCATCACAGAACCCGTGTTGCCATTTATCTTGTAAGAGTGGATTTCAAAGAATATTCCTGCTAGTATCATCAGAGTATTCGCAAAAATGGTTATTCTATGTAATTTTAAAGGGATGGTACATAACGAAGGTAGATAAAGGGTTAAATAGTACATTAGCATACTGAATACTGGATATTATGTTGTATCTGCTATTTCGTTATGTATCATTAAAGAAAATATCGCAATTAAACACTTGAACAAAAATCTCAAATCACGATGTGTTTTCGAATACATTTTATGATCAAAACTAAGGTTTAAAAATATATGTATTACAAAAGTAATATTAGCAATAGTATTTGCATTTTAACATGCTTTAAAAGTGCTTCTACTCAAATAAGTGGAAAGAGATTATGTACTTCTGAATATAGATAATAAAAGTAATGCATTAATTAAATTTAGCAACATGTACTAAAATTAGGGCTTAATTTTATACTAATATTTCAAAGATATAGCTAGCGAGAAGCAGAAGGATAGTTTATAAACAATTTCTCATCCTATTCAAGAAAAATTATATAAAATCTGAAATTATAGGAAATTAAATGAATATCTTTTTAAAACCCCTTCAAAAACGGATTTAGCAAACATTCATAATAATATTTTGAAACTTTAATGCTGTTAATAGCAATTTAGGTTGTTTGTATATCTTTTGCATTTGATTTATTATTGATTTATATTTTGATTATGAAATATTTTTGCATTTGCAATATTTTTACTATAATGGTTTAAGTATAAAATCTAAGATATGGAATATGAACAATGGAATTTTAATTCAAGTTCACTGCACTTGACATTTAGGCATTTTCTTAAGGGGAAACCATTTTAATTAAATTTAATTATATTTATGTGGATATATATACGATTTTTTCTAACAAAAAAGTGTTCATTTCAATTTGCATATAGTTGGCATAATACTACAAGCTTCAATTCTTTTTTTCAAAAGGCTAGTAAAGCTAAACAATTTGATTTAATGATACATTAATAAGCTGGAATATATAATGAAAAATATAATTCATGCGTATATATTCAAAAATAAATGATTTTTAGATTCTTTATGTACATTGTTTAAAAACAAATATTTCATTTATATAATATTATATATGAGCTCTTGGTAAAAAGTTTCAAATAAAATCTTACTTCGTATTCATCTCAAAGGCTCTACAGAAGTAATATCTCACTTACATGCAAATTGTTAATACAAGAGAGTTATTTTTACATAACGTAATATTTTAGATATTTAAGAAGAAATGCAATCTATCAAAATATTTTTTCTATAATACTATTTTCTTAAAAGTAAGTATAACTTTTTTTTGGAATGTAAAATTATGATTCCTTACTTGCCAAAGCTGCCAACAAAACAAGACCTAAAGTAAACTGAAAGAATTTGAGCGCAATCATTACTGTTGCAATTTCTTCCTGATTATGATAATTGTCGCCTGTCTAGTATACAAAAGAAAAAGGATTATTACAGGTGAATCTTTTCTCACAAGAATTCGATATTTAGTGGAATTTTCACAGCTGTTAAAGATACCATCTCTCGAAAATGTATTAAAAAAACTACGATTTTTTTTTAAATAAAAATTTATTGATCTACATAATTTTTACTAAGCTACAAAAGATTCGAAAAGAGATACTACGCAATCGTTTTCTTTACGTATGTACTTCCTGTATTATTTGTATTTTTTCCATGGTTCTTGATTTTATCAATGCTTGTATTCAACGTAAGAAAAATAAATGTCAGAATTACTTTCGAAACTTTCAGAATTACTTTCAAAATTACTTCATTTTCTATTTCTTTTTTTTTCCCTTACTTTTTTTCAAATTTTGTTTGGCGATTATATATATTTTTATGAGTATTTTAAACATCTGCACACACACAATTAAACCTATTAATGGAATGCATATGCATAGTAATATTATATATATATTAAACTATGATAGTATAACCACATCTTACTACAGATACAAATATGTATTTTACGGCTCACAAATAGCAATATTTTGATAGAAGGTGTGTTTTAAATTTTAAAATTATTAAAACTCTTTTTGAACAATAATGTTTATATATCTATTTATAGGAATAGTCTTCTTTCTTCTTTACATCGAAACACTTATTAAATCTTTAAAATAATATCGCTTAAAATATTAAAGATACTGTTTGATTCATGTATGACTTATCCCATTAATTTTCTTAATGCAGATATTTGTAATTAGTTTAGTATTATGTTTGATAAGTCCTGAAATATCTTAATGTTATTAGTTAAATGTAGGTACTTCAGTTACATCCTATCAATTTAGAATGTTTGGATTATTCATCTGGATTTTAATATAGATGGCGCTCATGGGGAGTTTTTTAAGTATTTTCCGAACATAAGAACCTTTAAATTTTAATTTCTACATTTTCTATTCTTTCAAAAAATAAAAATTAGGACAATTTTTTGCTTATTTATATGTTTTCGAAATGTAATATACAGCTTTTTAAAGCGTTTTTGAGAAACAATTTATCCTTAAATGCTGTTTTGTGATGACAATTATTTTTGATTGCATACAAGTAAGTTGGTATACGGGTTTTTTTCTGGTTTTGATTATTAACAATTATTTGTTTCAAATAAATCTTAGCATTTTAAGATTTCTTGAATCTTTTTAAGTTCGTAGATTACTGTTTTATTTTGAAGGTTTATGTTTTATATTTTTAGAAATTAATTTTAGTTCTTACGAAAAAAATCTTAAGATGTTTTTCTTTAACTTGATCTCAGTACTATACAGAAATAAAGGAGTGAATGGGGTTAGCGCCGTGAAACTGTGACAATAGAGTAGTCTGTAACATTTATGACAAAAGAGAATCTTTTAGTTTCCATGTAATTAAAATTCTGTATGGAACAGCAATTTGCATCTATCAATTTACGAATATTGTTTTGATTTTTTACTTAGAATGATAACTTAACTACCAACAAAATAGATAAATTTAATAATATCAAGAAATTCTTCCAATGCTGCTTAGATCATGACTATCTTTTAACTTCTTAAGAACATATATTCATCACAAATACATTAATCGTCTTGTATTTCTGATTTCAAAACCACCATACAACAATGGATTTCAAAGTCAGATTTTAGTGTTTTGCTGTGAGATTCTGTTTTACACTCTTCACACAGTTTATTTTTCCACGCCCTTCTTAAAATCTTATAAATGAAAAATTTCTACATTTTTAGCAACTAAACAAATTTCTACATTTTGACAACCAATTTTCTACATTTGTGACAACCAACAAGTTATAGCCTACCAAATTTGAATGTAATCTTTCTTGCGTTTCTTACAAGCTGGTGTAAAGGATGCATTTAAGTGCAATTTAGATTTTTATCACAACATATAAAAGTTTCCATCGGTTTCAAGAGTGTTGGATCTCTGAATAATCTCTGTGAGCAGAAGTTTTAAATCTTTTTGGAAGAATCTTTTACTGGTATTCTTTTGATATTTTTCTGCTTAAACATTTTGGAGAATTTTTTGCTTAATAGTAGTCGGTTGTTCTTTCATATTTCTATGAGATTTTTTATACTTTGGATTTTTTATACTTAGAATTTTTATACTTTAATTTCTATTTATTTTATTTGGTCTTTCCTACCGAGTTGCAAAGGGGAAGGTTGGCGCCTTCAAACTAGTTTAACCCACTTATTCGTCCTAAGTCCGAAATTGCATTTTGACTCGCTAGTTCTTATTTGTATTTCATTAGATTTGATCTTAATTTTTTTTCCTGTTATGTTCTATATTTTATATAAATTTCTTATATATATATATATAAGTCCTAGCATTAATAATTACATTGTATTGAAAAATATACATATACCTGTAACTGTCGCCTCTTGATAAAAAAAAGGGCAGAACTCATTTAATTTGTATTTTCTAAAAATCTCTAAAATTGAAGCATAGAATGATGTTTGCTCTTTCGTAACTCAAAAACCAAGTGTATTCCCGCAAAACCAATTTTCGGTGGATCTCTACTCCGTAAATTGAACATGCAAGCCAAATTTCAAATCTAAATCTTACAGGAAAAAAAAAAGTTTTACTATCAATATCCCCGTAATCCCGTTGAGAGCCGTTTTCCAAAATAACCGCTGTTAGCGGATTTCAATTCGACAAAAGAAAAATGCAAACCAAATTTCATTATTATAGTCCTTGTAGTTCGAAAAAGGAATTTTTTTTGTCAGTAACGTCCCAGTAACCCCCTGCACCCTCCAGAAGTTGATTTGCTTAAAATATATTCTTAGTGGATCTCTATTCAACAAAAGAAACATGCTTAACAAATTTCAAGTATATGAGTCTAACAATTAAAAACAGGAATTTTTTTCTGTAACTCCTCTTGATCCCTCGCAACCATCCTTGGGGTCAATTTTCGTTTTACCCTTTGTTAGAGGAATATTCCAAGAAAGGAACATGCCTACCAATTTTCAAACAGGATGATCTAATAGTTTAAAAATGGAAATATTGATCGATACGCATCTTAATCTCTCGAAATTAAACTTGGTAGTTGATATTCGCGAAACCCATTTTGTAGCGGTTCTCTACTGTATGAAAGGAATCTGCTTACCGAATTTCAAAATTGTACATCGAGTAGTTTAAACATGGAAACAGTTATTTATAACGCCCCTTGCGTTTCGAATTTCGGAAAATCCGTTCTTAGCAGATGTCTACTTTATGAAAGGAACATGTCTACCAAACTTCAAGTCTCTAGGTTGAATAGTTCCAGAGATATCGTGATTAGTCAGTCAGTCAGTGAGTGAGTGAGTCACTTTTCTCCTTTATATATATAGATATGTATGCAACAACCTAACTTAATAATAATTTAAATTTTAATTTTACATATTTTTTCTGTGTATCTTAATTACGAGTACGATTTTTCTACGCGATAGTCTCATTTTATTTCCCATGGTTACAAAAATTTAACACTCGTATTTATTTATTTCCTATTCATAGAAAAAATAACTATAATTTATGTAGGTATTTTCCTAACAGCAAGATGGTGTCAAATTTTTCCCTAAACCACCTACGTAGACTATAAAATAACAAACATTTTCTTTCATTTAGACACGGGATTATAATATTCCTAATATATTCTCCATTTATTTCTCTGTTTCATATTATGAGCGTACTCCTGTGTTTTTTTCGTGATTTTTTCTTGATGCGATAGGTCGCTCTCTAAGCTTTCTTAATGTCTAAAAAATACGTGAATAAATGCTTTGTTTTCTATTCGGCATTTGTCTTGTAACGACAACATCTCAACAAAAATGAAAATTAAACACATATATCGCATACACACTCGCAAACACTTGTACATATATACATAAAATGCTACTAAACATTATATAAATATATTGTATTTCAGAATTAAAATTATTAATATTATACTTTTTCAAGAAAATAATTTCTTAAAAGAGAACCAGGACATCATATACTTTCAAAAAATAGATTTTTCAATTTTAGTTCTAAAAAATAGTGCATATTTTACTGAACCTAAAAATGTATAATACTTATATGTTTGTTGATAAAATAGCCCTAAAATATGAAAAATAAAAATGTAAACAAAAGACCACGCCCCTTTTGACCCTTAGTTTTTTTCACTTTTTCTGTGTGAACAGCATATTTTTTTGCATTTAGGTACATTTTTTAAAAAAAACTATTGCACTATAAGATTCCAGATTTTTTATACTTCTATACAAGATGCCTATGCATATAGTGAACCTAATTTTTTTCTATTAAAATAGTGCCTAAATTTTTAAAAATGGTTTTATGCATAAAAAAAGCAGAAAAATAGAAATTTTCTAAATTTCAAAGTTTTATAATTATTTTTAAAGAAACTATACTAAATTTTCACTAAAAAAATAGGTTCACTGTCTTTTGTGTATTGTTTTATATATGTGTAAAAATATTTTGCATAAAAAAAAGATACTTTTTAAAAAAATGGTACCTAAACTATGTATTATGAGTTCTCGAAAATTATGTATTACTTAAATTAAGTAGGAAAAAAAAACTTTTGAACTAAAAAGTTATTTTTGTAGTTCTACAGAATAATTAAATTATCTTTATTAAGAACGTAAAATATCTGAGCTCTATTGAAAATTTTAAAAGATATATGTCTCATAAACATAATTAACTTAATTTTGGCATTTTACACTTCCGAGCATGTCCTGGTTCCCTTGAGAATTAAGAAAATTAGTTGTTTTTAGGTGTAAGAAAACTAAAAATACTTAGATAGAACATAAGATTTGAGTCTCTTACAAATGGTTTTTTCATCTTTTTAAAAATTTTGCATCTTCTATAAGCCATTGAATATCGGTGTTGCTTTCTTACCCATAAGACAACGTCAGATTTCCATGTTGTATTTCACTGTAATGGAACCAATATTAGTTAAAATTAGTTTCAATGAATTTGTTTTGGTTTATTCTAAGTAAAAAAAGGTATTTTTTTGCGTGTTGCATTATCTAAAAGGGAAGCATTCAAGATAGTGTTTCAGTTTATTTTTGTGTAATAAATATATCAACAATCAACAACATTCACGGCATTTTTTTCCCTGTCAAAATAATACCAGGTGTAGGAATTGATTTTTTTTTTGGAATTTATAACTCTAGTGCTGTTGAAAATATGGCTGATTATCATACATTCGATTTTTCAGAAAAATAATCCAACGATAAGTATTTATATGATGCATATGTAAATGATCGGTGCCTCAATATTGATCTCGACTGAGTTGTCCTTTATGCAAATGGACATTAGTAATTCGTGTTCTCACACACACGTGATTTGATGTGCTTCATGTGACTAAAAAGCTATTACCATGCATGTATGTTTCCAAATAGTAAATCCGTCGATAAAACATGTTTGTAAACAGCAAAGATATTTATCCTTGTCCAAATACATTTTACCAAATTCTTTCAAACCAACTTAATGGAATTTCATCTTGAAATTTGTACCACAACACATTTCACTAAGTCCCACAATTATAATCTTCCTGTTAATAAATTTAAGTCTTCAGTGAATGACATTGTAAATACACAAAAAAGCCCATGATGTTTCTTAAAATCCTGCAGTCGGTTTACAAGTTCAAAGTTCAAATCAGATATAAAAAAAACTTATTTATTCGCTTTCTCTGGTAATGTCTGGTTGAATTAAAAGTGTAGAAAAGTCAGAATTTTTTTTGTCCTCAACTGTTGGCCAATTTTCATTTGTAATGCAGAAATAAGGTTATGCATGTTATTAATTAATTGATCTTTTGATTATCCACAAATAATAACGTCATTTTTTTTGTGGCTAGTTATATTGACCAGAATGTGTTTTTTAAAACGTCGATCACAATATTTTTTTTCCAGGAGCTGTGGCTATTATAGAACGAAAATGCAGAATAACACAGAACGTTGTCAAGCTAGACCGAAAGTAGTTTTGGGTTTGATAGCTTTACGAGCTGCACGAAGACTGGCCTAGTGAGTGATACCGTACCCACCTCGTAAACTACAATGCGCTGACCTCAACTGATTGTTCACCCATTCAAGCTGAACGTCAGAGCTTTAAAATCAGCTCTAACACAAACTAGAAGAAATTGTAAAGATATTTCCTTCAATGTACTGAGATATTTCCGTAGTATTGTTATATGACGCGAACGACTCATGAAGTAATGCTCTATTAGTAATATGTACAACAAAATTAATGCGTATGTTTATTTCATCCAGCTTCGTGGACCACAACATGACACCCGACAGACTGCTTGCTTACATGCTCATTTCCTAGATCATTGAAATCGTGTTTTATAGGGTGAGATCCGGAAACTTTGAAATCCAGTTCATATAGCGAATTTTTCCCTTAAGAAAATCATCAACAATGCAGGTTCTGTGAGACCTCGCATCATCGTTCATAAAACGAAGCTCAGGCCCGCAGCACCCTGAAAATTTTTCCATAGGCTTCAAGGACCTCATCTACATAGTTCTGTGCAGTAATACTGTTCGTATCAAAGGCGTGAAGTGATGTACGTCTGCTCGACACGATGCCGCTCTAGATAGGATTAATCCGCCACCAAATTATCCCATTTACCCCAGGTTGGTGGGATGATAGCGAGTTTCTCGTCCTCTCCAGACGTCATTAGTCACTCTATGAGCTAAATCTCTGCTCATCAGGGGGGAAAAGGACCCCATGCTTGGTGTACTTGACTCCACGATCAACGGACTCTCCTATACAATATGCTCAGAGGGAGATACACCACTGGCCGCCAGACGCAAAGGACTTTCTCTGTTAGACGTCTGTATACTGTTTGACTGGAAATTCATTTTCCAGACGCTGCATCAAGATTACGAAAATGCTCTATAGCAATTATCTGCCTGTGTGAACGAGCTATTAATATGAAAGAGAGATCCTGTGCAGATGTCTTCGATTTTGAATGATCTTGGTTGGGCCTCCTAATGATAGAATCCTTTATTTGGAATTGATTTAATAAGTTGGATACGATGTTCTGTGCTACTTGTAACCGTTGAACCGTCTGCACTTGCAAGTACACCCAGCTTCAAACCTGGTAATGGTACTTCATATCAATTGAATCATCTAAATCAGGAATCTCCAAGCCTTTTAGCTTAAGGTACACACTGACTTCTCCATTAAGTCCTAAGTTCCAAGATTTTGGTAGTTCATCATCCGAACATATTGTAGTTCTGGTTGTGCAAATTTTCATTTCTGGATTACCCGGATAGTGAGGGGATTCTATTCCTGATAAATTTTGCAACTAAAACTTTAGTGTTTTAAAAATAAATTTTGGGTATCTATTTTTCATCTTTTCATGCAACTTCAAAGGATATAAATTTTTTTCAAAGTCACTCGTTCTAAAACTTCAATTAAAAATGATTAATCCATAGCTTAGGGATATTTTTAAAGAAAATATTTTAAATCATTATTGCTGAAATTTTAAGACAACTTTCCTCTCAGAACAGTTTGATCCGCTACATAAACTTTTTCGTGCTTTTTTTGTGCCTTTAGAACTAACTATGTAAAGAAAAAAACATTATACTAAAGAAAAGGAACAACAAAACTTACCAATCCGAGCTAACTAAGCAGCTTTTGAAGTTGCTATAAATAATTTCCACCAGTGAATTTGATTTATACTGCAAACAATTATCTGTTGAATGCTTCAGCTACATAAATCTCATTAATCGTAATTATAATGATTAACTTCTGTATGTGAACACCTACGCAATGTAATGTTTTTAGATAAATCTCTTATATAAATATAGCTTAAATTTCATTATGCATGCCAATTTTGGTTTTTTTTAACTGGCTTCTGTCATTTACATGCGTTGTAAATTTTGCAATGTAGAATTTTATAACGTTTGTAAATTTACAAAATATATGGCGAGCCGGATTGGTAGTGGTTACGAGCTCATGTTGGCCCAACTCATTATCATAGTAAACATTTACACTTGTGAGTTTTGATGCAAAATTTCCAATACTGGGGCGAAATTTGGAGAAGATACTTAAACGAGCGGTCAAACATCATGTTCTATAAAACTAACGCTGAACTCCATTTATTCTGAACTGGAATTAATATTGTGTTAGCCATCCTTCAACATGTATAAAATACATTTTTATCAGTTTCACTAGAGAAAATTTTGAATTACTTTGAATAAAAATGTTTGTGATCTAAATTTTC
Source organism: Trichonephila clavata (assembly GCA_019973975.1). Taxonomy (NCBI): domain Eukaryota; kingdom Metazoa; phylum Arthropoda; class Arachnida; order Araneae; family Nephilidae; genus Trichonephila; species Trichonephila clavata. The sequence goes on from BMAO01006484.1 coordinate 82,865, forward strand.
GATAACATAAGTAGCATGATTCTTGATTGATGAATTATTTAATTTTTATTCATAATTTATTTTTCTAATCTAATGTTTCAAAAATTGCTCAGAGTTTTACTTTTTGAATATTTAAATCTATATAAATAAATATACAGATATTCTGTTACCAATTGGCTTTTGTAATTGCAAAAAAGTTCTACATACGTGAGATAAAAAAATAACCTTAGATATAATTCACTATTTTTTCTAAAACTTACTTAAAATATCTACACAGATAAAAATTAATATTCTCAATGTAATATTTTTCATAACAAGTAATATGAAAATTTTTTAAGTAAATTCCTACTTTGAATGGATGAATATAAAGTATTTTATTTTATATATATATATATATATATAGGGAGAGAGCGAACTAATAGTAAGAATTGAAAAAACGAGCATGATTTGTCTGCATTGTAGTAACAATGCACACCCGGTTTGGCTGAAAAACCTGTTTTCGACTTTTGTCATTGTTACAACAATGGAGATAAATCTAAGTTAGCGTCAAAAATCGGTTATTAATTTAATTAAATTAGTTAACCGGCAATTTTAATTAATTAATATTTGAAAAACTATATTAACATCAAGTGTCATCCTCCACAAGTTTAAAAAAATTTATTTGAAATTATTGGATGAATAGAAAGAATTTTATTACCCATTGTGAAAATTTGAACAAGTTAAATATTTATATATAAATAAATATAGAGAGAGTGTGAGCTATTAGAGTAGGAATTGAAAGATATAAACAAAAATATGCTAAACTACTGTTAGCGGTCCATTTGTGGTAAGCTTTTAATCTATTTTTATGTGCCTCTATTAAAGTTAATATAATTTTCTTTAAGATTAAATTAACGAGAATTATGTTTTGAAATTTTATAATACATGCATTATTCAGATAATATATATAATTAACATAATTTTCTAAAAGGATCTTTATTAAACAATAATATCTATCGAGTTAAATAGATTTTCAAAATCATAACTATGTATAGATTAAATCTCTTTGTCTTTTAAATATATCTTTAATATATATATATATATATATTAATGCCGATTCATCCATTGGGCACCGAGGGACCCGGGGCCCAAAAGTTTCCGCATAAACCTGACGTAACCAGATTTTCTGGTTATAAATTTCGATTCGCCTGTCCAAAGGGGCTTGTAGATCTTCTGCTCCCAGGTCCCAAAATGAGCATAAATCGGCACTGGTACATATATATGTATATATCAGCGCCGATATATTTATTATGATAAAGGGGTAATGTGAAGAATGTGTTTTAATAACTTACAGACCATTCTGTTTATAAATGTTCGGAGTCAAAGCTTGGAAGAGAATATAAAATAAGGGAGATATAAGGAGAAAATGTTTTGAAATATATAAGGAAATAAATCTTTTCAAGACATATTTTTGGAAATGCTTTTTGAATAGTAAAAGAAAATTATGCGCTTAAAATCTTATTTTATAAAATAATAATTTTCGGAACTCCTTTTTCAAAAAAAAATTTCTGAGTATTATGCACACAGATAATTTCGTCATATTATGGTTGCCATTATTCTAAAATAATCCTAGAAATTTCGGTTCACAATGTAACAAATAAAGTACTGTAACAAATAAAGTACAAAAATGAGATTAAACTCCACACAAGATAAAATTTATTTTATATTCTTTTTACTAAAAACAGAAAATATTTTTAAAACAATAATTTGGATCAGAAGTATATCGCATTAATTTCACGTAAGGATTTTGCAATATCTATATTTGTTGCCGACACTCCTCACTTAACTGTAACTGTGGCGCCGTACTTTCCCGCCTTGCTACTCCAACTGAACTTTCCAGACGCTGCACCAGAACATTCTAAAAACAGTAGGCTCAACGGACTGATGCAAGGTCTTTGTTCGCACCTACCCGCAACACCTTCAAAGGTGTATCCGCATTATTAATTTAAATTGTAAAATTTAACTGTGCTTTTTCATTGTAAATATAAACAATAACTATTTTCTCCATCTCTGGATTTATCGAACTCAAACCACGGCATCAATATTAATTATTTAAAACAAAGAAGGCATCTTTTTTATTAAGCATTTGAATTTTTTAAGTTTTTAGAAGCATTTTGAAATAAACATTCATTCATTGAAAGTATTCATTCCATGAATACATTCATTGAAAAAAGACTTGTTATTTTTTGTGTTTTGGAGTTATAATGTTATAATGAATTTCAGTATAATGATCTGAGTTATGAAATATTCTGCTAAAATTTGATCTATGTAGTAATACATGGAGTTTTCTTGGTTTTCAAACTTAGTTTGAATAAAAAAATGTTCTAAGAAAAAAAGTTATACAAGGCGTGTTATACACGGATTTTACACACTTCTTGAACCCATACGTACACATATATATATGTGTGTGATTGCGTGTGTGTGTATATAATATTTCATAAATATATACTTATCTTTATTAAATCAAACTAAATTATCATCAGTTTCTTTATTATGGTAACGAATTATTAAAAAAAAAACATAAAATCAAATGCATCTAGTTTTGTTTTAGAAGGTAATTATTTGATGGATTGCTATTTTTATTGTTGATGTGTTATTGTTCTATAGAGCATAATTAAAGTTCATAAAAAAGAACTCTAAGCTGCATAAATTATTTTATTGAGATTTATTTATGAGTATTTGCTTATAATGGTCTTGATCCAGTCGGCTTTATCGGCAGAGTTTGCGTACACTGTCATGGCTCCTGGACCTGTACAGAGACCGCTCATGAAGTTCGTAGTAGTAACGAAACTGGCAGCACCGAAAACAAAAAATTTTTCTCCAAGCCTACACTGCAGAGGACCACCACTGTCACCCTGGGAAAGAAATGTAAAAGTGAGGAATAAAAATCAAAGTAAGTATTCTTAAAATAGTAGTTAAAAATAATTTGAAATACTTCACATCCGGAATTAATGGAATTTTAAATGCATTGAGGAGTCTATTTAGCTTGATGAATTTATCAATGTATTGCTATTACATTTTATTTAATTCTACTACTAGACTAAAATAATAGAAATAAAACAAAGTTTAAAACATTTTCGAAAATTATTATTTGATTGACTGATTTAAGCATGTGTATAGGATTTATACATATAAGTTTAAATATACGAGTCGCATGACGGATTAAAAACATATATGGAAAATCAAGGATTTGGCAGAAATATATTATGTGCAACAAAATCTTAATAATAATTTTGAACGTTTTTCAACGTTTTATTCAAGGATAAATAAGCTCATCAGGAAGGAGTCTGATCTAATTACGCACAAATTCTATAATTTGAGAGTTTGTAGGAAGTCAGACTCTTCCAAGGAGAAGAAAGTATTTATTATGTTTATGATTTCACAGACTTTCAAAGGGAGAGATTAAACGAAAATAAGCCTCAATTTGAAGTAAATGGTGTAAGTCAACAGAAATGTTCAATAAAGCATATTGCAACCGAAATAAATTTAAAACTGCTGAGAATTCACAACACTTAGAATTGCTTAGAAACTAAATATATCACACCCACAAAATCATCTAAAAACTTTAAATGTTGACTGGAGACTATTCCCTTTAAGAAAAAAATGTAATTCACAACAGCAATTTATCATCTTGATTGTTATTAAGAATGAAATTATATTTTAAACTACAATATGCAGTTCATTTGAGTAAAAGAGAGATATTAAGTGTCCATGCAGAATAAAGTGAGATTAATTAAAGTGCCACCTAATGATAAAGAGTGGATCCTGTGTCCCTATCTCGAAAATGGTAAAATATGTGGGGGAAAAGTTACCTATTTATAGTTGTATGTGTTCTCGATTTAGTATAAAAATACTTTGTACACAATAATACGTAGAAAAGAACGAGAGAAATACTAAATAGTTTGTTAGCAAATTCAATCACTTTTATTTCACGAAAAGCGAGAGAAAAAGAAAAAGGGGAAAACTAATCATCAGCTGAAATCTTTATTAATAGTGTTCTGTATGCTCCACGCTACCATGCATGACTCGATTCTTTTTTTAAAACTTTTATGTTGCATATTTTGTTACAAGTAAGAGAGGTACGTTGGCACAAACATTAGTAACATATTGCTTAATGTCCTATAGTGGTGACAGATTTGTCACATTCACCTGCTATTTAAATTATCTTTACTGAAAAATATCCAATGAAGGTAAATAAAATGAGAGTAGTTGACATTCTAAGCAACCACCATTCCTGATTATTCGGTGATGGAAAGTCTTCAAGTACTGCTTTAATTTAATGTCCTATGCGTAATACGCCGTCATGTTGGAACCATATGTTTGGGAGAAGAAGGAAGAGAAGATTTTCACCTAAATGGGATGTAACGTTTTATAGAAATTTCAAGTGTATCATCCTCGTAAAATACGGGGATAGTTAGTCCTATTATTGAAAATTCTTCTCTAAACGCTAACTGATCACACAGTGTATTTGATGTGAAATTTTAACCTGACTTGTAAGACTTCTCAGTGTCCAATAATGGGTGTGTTCTGCCTGTGGTAAGTTTCATTGAGTGAAAAGCATACCTCTTTCGTCTATATTCCATCTTCGAGAACGTTAGCTTCATTTGTATCTATTTAAGATAACGTTTCTCTTAAATCTTTCAGCGTGCCCTTACCAGTCAGTAAAGCCTGTTCAGTTGCTAACTGATATGGATGATTTCCTACTTCACTTAAGATTTTCTATATAAGGAATTTTGAGAGGCCATAATTCTCTTGTGTTTCTTTACAATGGAAGAGAGTGTATGTCGATACATTTTCAAGTTGAACTTTCCGCCATATTTTAATTAATCTGTAGGATGAAGGAAAGGAAATCACATGGCCCATCTCTCTTTAGTAATTAATTCCATCAGCACAGTTTTTCATGATAGATACCAGTTTTCATGAAAATGTTCTTTATACAGCCGTATATGTATAAGGAACATAAAGTTTCGTTCATACTTTGCTTTCATATTCACTGTAAATTGGAACCATCTCGCAATACTCCCTATTTGAAAATTTCTTCATTTTACTTCGTGCTATTACTTAAAAACTCGAGAAACTATCCCTTTTCTTGTGGTCTCTCTCCAAGAAGTCTGACGTTTCTTGCATATATGAAAATAAACGAATTTTATGCAATTCACATTTCAAACAGACTGAGTTCAATTGGTGCTTCTTGAGAAACGAGCTTGTGTTTTGAATTGCAGGATTTAAACAGATTTCTAAACACGGCCAATAAAGCACATTGCCGAGGAATTTTAACTACAGCTATTCCGAGCATGGATCATGCACCGTATTATTGAAAAACTAGTTTTAGTTGAGAAGATGATATTTTTAGATGAGCGGCATTCGTTATCAGTTAATTTGGTAGTTTTGTTTACTTATCTCAGGTAATAGTAAACTATATAATAACATTTTTAGCATTCAAGATGCACTTAAATTATTGATTTTCTCTAAAGAGATGGAAAGCTCTGCAAATATTTTCACCTCTCTCTCACGCTTTCCTGCGTCATAAGTTTAGAAAATCGCGACCACAAACGCGCATTTGTTTGATCCGATTAATCTCATCCTGCAACTTATATCCACTTTAGTATACCTAACTACCACGTTTAATGTAATAGCTATCGCCGTTGTCATGTTAGGAAGGGGGAGGGACAAGACAAGTTAACTCAGCGTTTCTCAAACTGTGGGGCGCCCCCTCCCCCTTTAGGGGGCGTGACAAATCTACGAGGGGGGCGTGAGCATATAGAAAAGTCAAAAACCAAAGGTTATTCAAAAAAATTATTAATTTACTGAAATTAAATAAACAAAATACATTCTGACATAATAAAAAATAAGATACACTTATAAATGTATCAGTACTGCAGCACAATATATATTTTATAATTAATTTAACAATACTATAATACAGTTTAATAATTACCAGTGACCCCATGGGATTGTCATATATAAATAATTATATACAAAAATTAAAACATATCTTGATCATTTGTACGGTTTATAGTTAATCCCTTAACTGCCGATTAAGAGTATCACTATTCGCTACCCAATTCCAACAGTTTTCTACGTAGGCGCGGGGATGTGTTGGGGAGGAATAAAGAAGCAAATAATCTGAAATAAGTAAATCCTTCGCAAACATTGTTAAAGTCCTTGTATTGCATTCCAAAGTCTTCGGAATAATTTGGTGCATAGCAGTGCACAGAAAAGATCGTACTTCGGAAAGACGTATATATACGTCCGGAGAAATAAACACTTTGGCTGAGCAAGAAGTTTATATACGCCGGTGACATTTAAGAGATTAAAGTCGTATCGTAGTTTTAGAGTCAAAGTATAGTATTATTAAATTCAATACATCGTTATTGTGTATGAGGGGGGCGCGATGAAATATTTAGATATCAGATTCAAATAAAGCTCAAAGTATTTTTTCATTACACATGCTAAAATATATAATCGTATTGAAGATGTTGAAAAGTTATCTAGATAATTAATTAAATCATATAATTCACTTCCTTATGCGTAGTAAAAATGTTGCAATTGTTTATTTGTATGAAAGTTGCAGCAGCCCTTAGCAGTGTATTTTATGACGGTCATTATAATACATATATATATATGACAGGGATAATCGAGTATTTCCAAATAGAAGGGATAGAAATATACTTTCTGAAAGTGCTACTTTTTCATCCACATAAAACATTCGGTTCACTTCAACGTTTAAATCTTCATTAACTGAGTAAAAATAGACTCAATTGTTACTGCAGAAGGGATAATTAAATTTGCATTTTTGTTGAGGAATATCTTTTCTATATCAATTGAGTCCGTTTGTTTTTTCCAGTGGATAATTTTACTATTTTAATAATAATGTTAAAAGTTATTATAGAAATGAATTTATTTATTTAAATATACCGTTAAATAAACGAGTTAACGAGTAGAGATGGAAGATAAGAAATTGAATCGATAGTCTGAACGGCTTAGCAAGAAGCTTTAAATCATTGTTAAACGTAATGAATATAAATTCAAAGATATAATACTTTAAAATGTTGAGTGTAAACTTACATGGCAGGGAGAATTTTGCGGTTTCTCTACGCAGATTTGTGTTTGTTCATTGTAACTGCAATTCTGTAGGGGTTGAACGATTTGTTCCATTTGTTTCAAAGCATCCGCTCCTCCAGATCCTATAAATATATATAAAAAAGAAGTGTAAATTAAAATTTTTTTATTCTTCTATTTTATCTTGCATTATGGTATTCTCACTTTTTTTAAAAATAAATTTCAGTGATCTTTCTTTTTTAATATATTATTAAATAGGAAAGCTATATTTGTAATGATGTTTTATTCTTAGAAATTTAGACTTTATTTTTAGCAAAAAGATTCTTAAATAGTAAATAATTACAAATCTAATTTCCAAGAAAAATAACCCACTTAATATACAATCTTATAATATAAATCTTAATATAAAAGTTAAACATATAATTCATTATATTCATTACTGTTCACTTTCTCAATATTTAAACAAGGAATAATCATCTAACGCATTTATTTATTGAATTAATAAAAAAAGCGATAATTATTCTAGATTTATTGCATTTCTATCTCAAAAATTCATTTTACCTCTGGTTTCTCCCCACCCTGTAGCATAGCAAGACCATCCAGGTTGAGCCTTCCAACCAAGTTGGGGTAAGCATGCTGGTTGTACTCCTTTGTTGAATGTAACTGGTGCGTTAAGTTTAATTAAACTGATGTCGTGAGTGAATGTGAATCTTCTTATCTGAAAGAAAAAAAATTGTAGTTATGGCTTTGTAATTTTTAAAATCGTTTTATGCTGCTATATCGTGTATATCATTTACTTATTTTCATATACTGTCAAATAAAAAAAAGACTCTTTGATGACAAATTTATTTAATTATGATTCTTTGTATCTCTAATTTGAGAAAACAAAACGGTTTTAAAAGTCATTAGGAATGAAAAATATTTTTTGAAATTGACGTAATTTTTTTAACTTACGTCTTCACCTTCTAGATCAGGATAGGCAATTACTCTGGCGCTATATCGAACCTGTTCGTAAGGAGTTTTTGTGAATTTGCCATGGGCTCCAAGGACAATCTTGATACCACCAGGCCCAGGGTATCTGTAGATGAAATTAATGAAGTATAAAATCAACAGAGAAGAATTAGTAAAATGTACATAAAACTTTTAAAAATCAGGTGTTTATACAAAAATACTGTTAATATAAACTAACTAATTAATAATATACTAACTTTTGGCTGAAAGATATCTAAGAGACATATAACATACAAATAATAATTAAAATTTAAAAACGTAAGGCAACGTATATTGTAAATAGCTGAATTTAAAGAATAATGTACACTTGTATCAATCAAAACTATTTTTCTTTGTAAAGTAGCACGATATAAGCTATTCTGTTGAAGCTTATAATTATTATATTTATAAAACAATAATTAGTTTAAGTGTTACAGCCGGCTGGGTGGCGTGGTTGGTTTGTCGCTGGCGTTCTACACCCAAGATTGCGGGTTCAACCCCGGCCCAAGTCGGTGGATTTTCTTGATGCAGAAAATCGACAGCGGCCATGCCGTATGATTACACAACATGTGAAAGATCCTTAGAGTGTCTGTTTGGCTTGGATGCTCTCGGCAAAATTAAACCCTAGTGCAAGTTCTCATCGTCAAGAGCTCAGGTGCCTCTTTCTGTGGAGGAAACTGGGCGTCAAAATTGCTTGCTGTAATTGGTATCGCCTATATGGTGCAGCGCTAAAAAGTGGTACCAGCTCCTGGGAAATGTACTAGGTCTGCAAAGGTTTAAAATACCAATGCGCAGCCCCATTGAAAAAAAGTTTAAGTGTTATATGAATTTATAAATTATTTTATGAATTTATAAATTAGCATCCACACATTTTCTCTCTTATAAATTTAAATTTTATTTAAGGACCCAGAGAAGCTGTATGCACTTTAGTTTTCGGTTCATGTTTTCAGGTGAGTTATTTTTGTAGGCATTGGTGAAATGATGTTGTTATAATTTCAAAAATAAAATATATGCTGAAAAAATAAAAGATTTTGCCACAAAAAATGTCTAAACGTTTCAAAAGATCTCGGATATGTACTTCACTATAAAGTGAAATGAAAATGTAGAATATGAGTGAGAAAATCACAAATTGCAAGAAATAAAAATGAAAAGAAACGCTTAAGTTACTTATTTCTAGATTAAATCATTATAGACAGAGGATAAATTATTTAACCATTTTTAAAAACGAGAAAGTTTAAATTATTTCTCCATGTGTAACTTAAGATCTTTCTTTTGATTAAAAGAATTAATACAATTTATACACAAGTCAAAACATTATACCCCACAACGCAATGAGTAGCGGTCAACACCCATTGAGCATTAATTAGAGATCCTCCACAGAAGTGACCATTGGGCTCGCTGAAGCTGGTTTGCAAGGATACCTGCCATGGCCAACTGTTAGGAACGACTGTTTCACCTCCTACCATTCTATCCCCTGAATTAAAAATGGTGTTGGGTTTGATTTCTTGAATTCCGCACTCTTTGGGCTCGAGCACCACAGGATAGTCTGAAAGAAAACAATTCTGAAAATTTTTTGTGTGGGTTTGTTTCAAAATAAAAGCTGTGAAATATTAAAACCTTTATGCCTGTTGCTAACTGTATTTAAAATTTTTTTACATGGTATGAAATAAGAATATAGAATAACAACTATTTATATATATTGCTAATTGTATCCCAGTTTTTATTGTAATATGAAAAAAGTAATATTCATGTAAGAAAAATGAAGAATCAATTCATACATCGTCTTAGTCCTGTGTTTGATGCTCGAAATAATGAGATTCTTCACCATATTCCATTTTTCTACTCCGAGTGTAATTTTACTCAAATAAATCTAAGTGTGTGTTTAATTTTCCTTGCCCCAAAATACTTTTATGTGCATCATAATTAATATATTTCAATTTTTTGCAAAAGTTCTTCAATTTTTGTAATTAAAAAATACCAGAATTGTTTTTTTAATAATCTAATTAAATAATATAGAGAACAACCTTTTAATATTTTCATTTATATTTGATTTTGTATTATTTTTTCTCGTTACAGCACTTGAAATTATTTAAAAAAAGTTTTCCTCGACAAACATAATTGATGTACATGAATTAAAAGGTATCCGAACACGTTCAGAGTACTTTTTAACAAACGAGCATACTAAAACATTATAAATACTCTTTTAAGACTCAATATCAATAAATATTACAATTTAACTATAAAAATTTAAAATAAATTACCTGAATTTTACAAAAAATTACAATTATAAGTGAAATTTTAGCAATATTTTTGAAAAACTTCAAAGCAGTTAGAGAAAAAAGTAATAAATATATATTAGTAAAAGTATTACGAAAACAAACCAGATGCATTTATCTAGGAAATGTACTAAAATTTTAATTTTTTATTAGAATGTGAAAATTATAGAGCTGATTGAGTAAACATTATAAGAAATATTAAATTTTTTATGAGACCATTATTTAAATAACAAGCCATAACTCAAAAAGTATTCATGGAATAAGAAATATTTTAGTACATTATCTAGAAAATAACGTAAACATCAGGTTTAAAAAGTTTTATAGAAATACATTCGTAATATTTTGAGTTATCAGACTCTCCATGATATATTTTGAGCAATTTAAATGCCCACTTCTGGTAAATCAAAAACCCACTTCCGGTTTTTCTAACTTTATAAAATTGATTGTAACTTGGCCTCTAGGTAGTGTAGAAACAAAATAAAGTATATATCGTAAAGTCAAAAGATAGCTCTATTCAATAAAATAAAAAACAAAAATATCTGCCTTGACTGAATTTGGTCATTTTCAACGTGCTCGGATACCTTATAGAAATACGCCGAAATTACGCAAAAGGTGGGACTGAGTTTTATGGCATAAGTCGAATTCGCGTAAGTCGGGTATATAATTTCACATGTAAATTATGTTTAGTTGGGAACGGAGACGAAAGAAAATAATAATTTAGAAAAAAAATGCTTAGTAAAATCTTAGGTAACACAGATACAAAATCGCAAAACAAGGTTATTTTTGATGTAGAAGGTTTTATAAAATCTAACATATAGTCTGCTGGCTAAAAGATATTTTTTTCTCCGACGAAATTTCTTCGTAAGACGCTAATAATTTTTCTCTTCCTTGTTTTGTTGAAGAAATATTCTCTTCATTAGAGTCTGTATTTCCTAAAATTTTTAAAACTTCTGAAAGTTAAACAGTCATTTTCTTCAAATTACCAACCTCATTCAATCCTCTGATTGAACTGGGTCTAAAGACGCGTTTCTCAATATGTCTTCATCTCTTGCTCATTCATTTTTATAAGCTCATTAATTGAAATCTTCTGACTGTGGGAATCCACCAAATCTTGAACGTCATCACTATCCACTTCAAAATTTAATTGCTTGGCAAGATCGACAGCTTCTCAATCACATTACCAATTTCATCAGTCTCTGACACTGATTCTGACTGAGTTTCAGTGATAGAAAGAAAAAAAGAGACGAATCAACGAGGTTTCAAAATTGTGTAACTCCGAATTCGCAGAAGTCGGGGGAGCAAAGTTGAAGTATTACTGTATTAGTTTAAATGTACACATCCTACAACGAACAGAAAAGTAGTTATTGTGAAGTTATTTTATTAATTTAGACAAGAGAAAATCATGTTCATTTGTTTCAAATATTCTGTGTCTCACTAAATCTGGCTGTGCAACATTTAACATTTATTTATTTTTACATTTATTTGTTTCATTTTAAAAAGTAAACCAGATTGAATTTTTTTTTACTTGATGACATCTGAATATTCTTGAAAATAGGACCCAGAAAAAAAATGTTGTGAAATTAACATTATTTTGCACTAGAGTATACACTTTTTAATACTCGCAGAAAATATGATTTCAACTACACTCATGTCCATAAATTAAGGATAATGAAGTTCAGGCAAAGAAAGAGACAGAAGCAAAACAAATTTGACTTATTTGTAAAGTCTATTTATTAAACAAAAGGTAAAGAGCAAAAAAAGATGTTTATGCTATATGTTTGATATAATTAATAAAAATTGCGATTTTTGCTCCCTGGAGCAATTTTAAAAAAAGATCCTATTTACAAAAAACAGTATAACATGGTTAGTATGATGGTTAATACGGAGTATGTCTCCCGGGCGATGCAATACAGGCCTTACAACACCTACGCATGCTGAGTATCAAATTATCAATCTGATCTTGGGGAATATTGTTATTGTTGTTGCTGTTTCTTATGCCACCTGATCTCGACTGCGTCAGATCCAGGCCCACGAAATTCATCATGGCAAGGGGCTGCATGTACGCCCGTCGTTGGCCGTAGCCTTGAGCACCATACAGGTGAAAGTACGATTTAGCTCGGTTCCACCCCAATTTTGAGGGAGAGCACCCTGGGGGAGGGTCAGGGGCCCCCACCTCTCTTCCCCATCCACCAACCTCACGAGAGGACTTGCGGCTTGACGGCTACTTAGAGTACCCCCGTGCCGCAAAGGCCCTATACATTTACAAACATCCATGTCTTCTCCGGGATTCGAACCCAGGCCCTACGTCACAACAATCAGCATTGCTAACCACTATACAGGACGGGCGACTGGGGAATATTACACCACTCATCAAGCAATGCCCTTCGAAGTTCCGGTAGACAGGTGGGAGGGGGTCGACGGGCTGCAATTTGTCGGCCAAGCATATCCCACACATGCTCTATTGGATTCAAGTCCGGTGAGTATGCTGGCTAATCCATACGGGGGATATCCTCCGATTGAAGGCATTCGTCTACAATGTTTGCACGGTGAGAACGGGTGTTGTCATCCATAAACAGAAATTCTGCACCCATGGCGCCTCAAAACAAACGTACATGTTGTTCCAGAATGACATCCCGATAGATGTGGCCTATCATCGTTACACTCTGAACATGCAGGTCAGTTCTGGAACCAAGAATAATTCCTCCCCACACGAGCCATCCTGCACCACCATAACGGTGTCGTTCAATGGGGTTCTCTTGGTGGTAACGGGTACCTGGAGCTCTCCATATGAAAGTCCGGCGAGAATCAGACTGCAAAGTAAACCTGGACTCGTCGGAAAACATCACACAAGACCATTGTTGCGGTGTCCACAATGTATGCTCTCTACTCCAGGTTAATCGCAGGTGACAGTGAGTTGCGGTAAGGGGAACACATCTGACAGGCCTACGAGTATATAGATCAATGTGCCCTAAGCGTCTATACATGGTCCGCCTTGAAACTGTCGTACCGGTAGCTGAAGAGAGCTGACGAGATAAGTCTGATGCTGTGCTCCGTCTGTTTCTTTTGGCAGTAACTACCAAATACCGGTCCTCATTCGGCGTTGTAACTCGGGGACGACCTGTGCTGTAACATCTACTCACATTACCATCATCTTGGAATCGTTGCCAAAGTCTGGAGTTCCTCGGATACTTCCAGCTGGGTACGTCCACATTCCAGTCGTCCGATAATTCTACCACGTAAAAAATCATCCAAATGCTTCCTTTGTGCCATAACTATGCGGTTATTTCACTGAAAGGCTTTTAAAGCGCTTGTGAACAATTTTACTTCTTTGCCACAATTCCTTATATATCTACCTCTCTCTTACACTCTCGTCATTGTGACGTACTATCCGCGCCATCTGGTAGTTTCCTGTAATTTTCATATTCTTCTTCAAGATGTGTGTGATAATTCTACAGGTGAAATTTTTATTTTAGAGTTCAATTTCTGTGTGATTCTGAATTATCCTTAATTTATGGACATGAGTGTAATTAGTTGCACACACACATACACAAACACAAAATTGATAACTAATTATATTCCAAACCTTTTTATAAAAACCGTCTTTCAAAAAAATAAAGGTAATACCATTTTTATTTCATTATTAGCTTTTTCATATGTCACTGCAGATTGTTTATAAAGTTTTCCTACATCGTGCAATTATTTAAAAAAAATAATATAAAACACAAATGCATCTAATTGAGTCTTTAAATGCATCAGAAATTCAAACAATCAGCGCCTTTATAGAAATTATAGTTGAAATATAGTTTTCATTTACATTTACTTTACTTAGATTGAAAAAAGCAAAATTTTTCATTAAATTAAATAAAGTTAAAAGATTAAAATTTTTGTTAAGTTTTAAATTTATGGTAAGAATTCATTCTTATTCAAGACTTACACGTCAAGAAAAAGAAATCAAAATTAATAATTATTTCAGTACTAACACAGGATATAGTTAAGCATCAACTAATTATTTAAAAAACTAAAAATAGAATATATTAACCTTATTAAAAATTTGATTAGCTTGAAATATATATATGTAAAAATTATGAATATTTACTGCAGTTTTCTTCGTCAGTTCCATCTTCACAGTCATCAACACCATCGCATTTCTTCTCATTTTTGTAACAGTTTCTATTAGCGCATTGAGTGTAGCTGGCTTCACAGATTTCTGGACAGATTCCAAAAAATATTTTAAATATAATTAATAATACGGTGTAAAATATACTGCTTTATTATAATATTTTTGTTTCAGGTTTAAAACATCATAGCAAATTATTTATTTACTTGAATTTTAAGTGAAAAGATAATTTCCCCTCTAATATTTATAAATTTGTCTTTAACGTATTTTTACACTCTTTTGTTGATAAAAATACAAGCTTTCAAATTTTCTTCCCACAAATTTAATTATATAAACTTATTTTTAAAATTATCTCTTGAAAAATTGTAGAAGGAAAAATATTTTAATCATTTTAAGCAACATACAAGATATTTTTTTGAGCTTTTTTGTACTGAACGCTCACACATACACATTACTTTATGAGTTAATAGTACAATGATATCATTATGGATTTTTAAACATAAATATATTGATCAGTTTTGTCTTAGAAAAAATGACTTATACTTAAGCTATAAGAAAATGTCTCTTTTCATATTAAATTATTTGTTAATCACTTTGAATGCATACATATTATGTAAAAAAATGAAAGTTTGCTTTTACTAAAGACATAAATTTCTGATTTACAATAAAATAAGAGACACATAGAGTTCTCAAACCATCACTAGAACATCAAATTTTACTAATTGCCTGAACTTTTTTTTCTATGTATAAAATTATATTTATTGTGAGTCATTTATTTGTAATAAAACAAATGTGAGACAATTAGACCATTCTTTAAAGGCAAATTATTAATGTAATTTTTGAATTTGTATTTTTTTTTCTTGAAAAAAATAAAATACATATTTAAATGAGGCTGTGAATTGGTAATTAGAGCATTCCCCGGGTGTTGATGTCACTTTTAATTTTAGCACCATATAGGTGGAATACCAATTGCCATAATTTAATTTTGGTACAGGTGTCCCAAAATTTTATGTACGAACCTAAGTAGGAGGTACTTAGGAAAGTATAGACGCGAAACTACTCCTGGGACGTAATACAAAGAGATAAAAACGTAGGAGGAAATTATAGAAAGTAGTGCAAAAAAAAAAGAAAAAAAAAGAGCACAAAACTACATACAATTATGTTCAAAATTACACCCATCAGCATGACACAAACATAATATCTACGTAACATGGATTAGTGAATATTTTCGAAGGTACTTGGAATTTAGGGAATCGTAGCTGTAGCGATGCTGATTTGACTCGTACCATTGGATCTATTTCACCATTTGTGTGTCATAAACAATGGTCTTCATGTTTCCCCACAAAAAATAACTCTCAGGAGATACATGAAGGGATCAGAGCGACTATGTAACAAAACTGCTGCGTCCAATCCTACAATCTTCAAAAGTCTGGTTTAAATGGTAACGTACGAATATATCGCAATGTAATGGCATAGTTTCATGCACAAGCCTTGAAATCACAGGTGTTAGTCATTTGTAGGGACAGCTTGAAGCAATTACGGAAAAACCTCCTGGTGAAAAATCGTTTACTTGTGGATGTCCATTTGAGGTGGTAAGAAGTATCGATAACACACAGTCTGTTAACGATATCTGCCCCAACATGTGCTCATTACTCGTGTTGAAAAAGTTCTCATTTGAATGTCCGTAAACTCGGTGCTTATGGTAGATTCATGTTCACAATATGCAGTTTGAAATGAGGAAGACTCACGTGTCTATTTTGAGATGCTACGTACAGCGCCACCTATACGTTTCCGTGTCTATTTTCCTATGTGATTACTATTCCTTACGATATTCTCTACCTTCTCTCCAAGTGTGAACATAATGTTCTGGAACAATTATATCATTAAAATTAGAAAAAAAATGGAATCTTAAAAAATAGCAGAAAATAGATAAAAGGATATCCGAAATGTTTCTTTCTCTCTCGATATTAATTTTAAAAGCAAAACTGATCAATATATTTGTTCAGATTTAGAAATAGAATATTAGTTATTATTATTATTATTTTGCTTACGTACGCATATTAGGACCAGATTCATATTCCAAAAGGAATCCCCTGCCAGCCTTCATGTAATCTGATCTGAAAAGAAGTCGAATTTCGCTTTCTCCTGGATTAGACAGGAGGGGACGGGGCAGCTGATAACCACAGTAATTTCCCAGGACACTTTTCTTATCCTTGCCATACACAACCAGCTGATCCTGCATGCATCCACCAGAAGGATCAATGTCAAAATCCTTGAAGGTTATTTTGATTGTCTGAAAAAAACAATAAATTCAAATGCCGAGGAATCTTTAAAACCTGAAATGTCATTGGAAATTGAACATTTTAAGTGATAAGTTCAGGTAATAATTACATAAAATTCTGTTTTTCCATTTAAAGCTTTAAATCAATGAAAAAATGTTATTAATTTTTATACATTTAATGAATTAAAAAGAAACTTGAATGTATGGTGAATGTATTATAAAAATGGTCCATTACATTACATTAAATGTTCCTTATAAATAATGATTTTATAATCTTATCCGTTTTTTTTTTGGTTGTTTCTTTGCGCGATCTCAATACTAAATATAGTCGAAACATTTAAATATAACGAAATCGGTTAAATTACCTGTTTTTTTATCGATATATATGAATTTACCATTCTATATCTCATGGCTGTCAGTCTTTTTCCTGTCAATATTTATCATATTTATCTTTGTCTAAAGATTTATGAAATTTTTCTATAAATAGAATTGTATGCAAAAATTGTTCTTTTACAGCATGTGGCACAAAGGCTCCATTAATAAAGATCGTAATCAGGTATTTTCCCAAGATTTGAGCTCATCAGTATCTTAAGAAGTTTTGACGGGTCCATATGGTTCCTTCCACTAAATCCTTGGGGATTCTTTTAGGGAAATGTTTTTCTCAGCCAACTTTCACCGAAAGTAAGAAAACGTGATTGTGCAAATTAAATTTATTATATAAATTCTGTATTCGCGCGTTTTGAGAGTTAGTGAGTGGAGGATCGTGAGTTATTGCAGTGTGGAACTAAGTTTATAAAAGTGAATATTGAAGATTTCCCAAGTGAGGATCAAGCGGATCGGAATTGATCCAGTCAAATATAAGCGTTCAAGGCCTCAACTGTAGAATTTCGACTTAACGAGAGTACAGGTATCGTAAGCATTATTTAAATAAAAGTTTGAGGCTAACTTGTAGTGCTCAGCGGAGTTGAAATTGAGCTTGTATAAGTTATCGTGAAAATCAGTTGAGTTTCCGTAAATATTATCCCCAGGCCATCTGGTCTCACCTTCACGCTCTCAGTTTTGATCAACAATCTTAATTGGATTATTATTATGCTTGTTTGATATTTTGTGACAATAAAATAATTAGAGTGAGTCATGTCGACTGATTATTCAGTTCTCACAACACATTTAGCCGGGTCCGAGAGTAGACAAGGGGGATTAGAGGGAAGTAGGAACAGGCACACATTATAAAGTTGTATAACATTACGAATATATTTATATCATAAATACAATTTTTTCAATATATATTTGATTAGAAAAGCATTACATTTATCTTACATAATTTTAAGACAATTATAAACTTATTATAACAAAATGTCCCTCAGCGTGATATTTTTCTCACATTTTCACGTCCTTTTCGTATAAATTGAGCATCTCTCAAGAGAAAAGAACTATAGAACTATATATTCAGATCTATAGAAGCATAGTTTTCTGGCCACGTTAGAAAACGACCCATTTGATTCAACCTTTTATTACTTAAAACTTTTTATACTTTTAAACCCTAGATCATCTTATAAAAGTGTTGTTATTAGTGTTTCCCACTTAGTCATTGTCATTTCTTTAAATATAAATTTGCTTCATTATATCCGTATAATGCATTTTTTAAAATAAAATATATGAAAAACTATTTCACCAAAATTTCAATATTAAACTGTTGCTTAGACTCCGAAGACTTTGCTACAATTTAAGTTAATTTTGAAAACTGCATATTATATTTAAATAAAAGCTGTTAAGTGATTTTTCTATATAATAGTAAATAAACGTAATAGTATTTATTAAAGTTTCCCAAAATTGTATTGAGATATATTTTTATCAGATTTAATAAAATCGGCAATTTTTTTTAAAAAAGTAATCCTTTGTTTTATTTCAAGTGAGAACAAAAATATTGGATTGTTTTTAGCATGATAGGTGAAAAAAAATTGTCTTAAATGAAATATAATTCACATTTTTAAAAAATAGGTAATGTGTCTGCATAGTAATACAAATTAGTTTTACGTAGTTTCTACAAAAATTTTCTTTTTTTTTACTAGGTTTACAAGGAATCCGACTCAAAAATTAATCGTTTTTGTATTAAGTAACCATGATTATAACACTTAAGAAAAACAGCAAAATAAGTATCTGCTTGAAGTGAATAGAGCATTCTTATTATATTTATAGAAATACGCCCTAAATTACAGCTGTAACTAAATAAATTCAAAGTCAGTGAATATAAAAGTAAATTGTAGTGTCGCTTATGCGCGGCCTCAATTGTCTTACAAATAATTTCTCCTCTATTTTTTCCTAGCAATCTTATTTGTCATTTCCTCTTTCGACTACTCAGAGACAAAGGAGAGCTAAAATGGGCTGAATTCTTTGTTTCCTATTTGTATAAATTTCGGAAATGATATTGGGTTCTGTGAATGTAGAACAGATAAATATGGATGTAGAATAAAATCAGGCAATGGAGACAAAAATGAGCCTCAGATGTAATTTGAACATTTAGTTACGTTCTGGAGGAAACAAATTTCATTAAGTTGATGAATAATTCCCTTTCATAGCTTAATTAATGGCTTAATCTAATAAATATTTCTTTAAAAATTGGCACTGAATGAAATAACAAGTAAAGTACATCGTTTTCTAATAATTACTTTTGGATAATAAAGACACACATTTTCAATTTTTTCTTCTAAAATGAAAATACTGTTCATTTTATTTGACAGAAATATAATTAAAACTAATTAACATTTCAAAAACAAATATATGTATGTTTTTCAAGTGCAATTTTATTAGCGGTGTATGCTTTTCTAACTGAATATAACATCACTTCCCCGCACTTCGATTTTGAAAAAAAAATATCTAACTTTAAAATAAAAGAATAATTAAACACTTTCAGACGAAAACAATTTATTAAAATAAGTATGTGGGGAAAAATGAGTTGCTAATCAGGACAACTTACGTGCCCTTCTGGAGCTCGAATTCTGTATTCGCACCATAATCCGTTGTGGTACTGTCTCTTGCCATAGAAAGGATTTGATACTGTTCCTTTAACGGATGCATCGTATTCATACAGTTCATGGCATTGATAATCGTCTATGTCCGCAGCTAGAAAGGTAAATAAATGAGTAAATAAATTTTACAATTTTATTTTAAAATACTAAAGCAGTATTTTTTATCAATCATATTAAGAATCTGACGTTGCTAACTTCATCAAAATACAATAAATTAAATGGACAGGTCACGTTGTCAGAATGAATGAAGACCGCACCACTAAAAATGTGAACAATACCCAATCAATTGGCACTTGAAGAAAGGGCAGGCCAAATTTTTGACGGATTAAGGGCCTAAAAAAATCTCCTAGTTTGAGACCTAAGAATCGGAGAACACTATTAGGAAGAAGGCTGGCCTGGAAGAGGCTTCTTGAGAAGGCCAAGGCTTACCCTGAGCTGTCGAACCACTGAGGAAGGAAGGAAGGAAAGTAATAATTAGTAGCATTAGGTTAAAAAGATAATTGAAATAATGAAAACATGACAAAAGAAAGTGCTTAAAACTATCCTGATGAAGTGAACACAGTACAAAAAAGGCTTAAATCTCTAACTTTTGATGGACCTTCATAAAAATCATGTTGCTGGTGTTGTTTTTTTTTGTCAAGTCTAGCCTTCAGTTCTGGTCCCACTGAAGACCCATCATGTAGAGGGGCAGGTGCACTTTAAATCTGTCGAGTTCCCTCACTTTAACGTGGTAGTAAAGTTAAGAGTGTGAGGTGCCATCTCAAGAGTGGTCCCCGTCACTTGACCGTGCTTCAAAACCGCCAGGTCCATCGTCCCTAGCCTTCGTGTTGCTCCGAAGTGTGATTTTCACAAATAATCAATCAATCATAAATAACAGTGTAAAATGTTTTAGTTCGCATAAATAATAAAGATGATTTTAAGAATGTATAACAAATTATGATTTTTTACACCCTTTTATAAGCTTCACTTGTATCTAACAGAATCTTTGAACTCAATTTTTACCCGCTTTAAAAGGTCAGATTAATTCAAAATTTTGATCACTTGTCCAGGACCGATGACAATACAATAATTTAATAATTTTGTTCCATTGTCCTTATCAGAACCATCAGGATTAACGATTTCGCCTTTTCAGATGCCATCCTGCATCTGGCGACTCATTTCAGGTCCCATTTCCAAATTTGACGACTAAATGCTTAAGTTACAACTTAATTCGATTATCTATAAAAGGATGTTTTTTAGTTTTTTTTTAAACTATAATTTATTTCTTTGCTTTTTTACGTGATTTAAATTGTTTTTTGCTATTTAGAATTTAAAGCAATGTCTAAAGCAATGTTTAGCAGGATCTAAAGAAAATTTTTAAAAAAATTACACATGTTATTTACTAATAAAACCATTAATACAGAGGAAAAAGGTTGAATTATTTAAATTAATGAGACTTTAATTGCTTTTCCAAATTTTTAAAAGTTAAAATTTTAAATAAATTATCATAGAGTAATAGAAAAGTGCTGTATGACTTTTTTTACTCAAAAATAAAAATACAGTTTTATAATTTTGTAATTTTTAAGACAAATTTGAACCACTAGGAACATTAAAACATTGCTCAGGACATCAAAAACTTTCTGTAAAAATACTCCAAAGAAATTAAATTTTTAAAAAATGGATGAGATTTTATAATAGAATTTTGTGATTGATTTTTAATAGACATGTAAATATATTACGTTGAATTTGATTATATTGTTTTTAACTTCCTAACACAAATCAAGGCTTTCTCCAGATTTTTCTGGGTCAAAATTGCATTCAACATTTCATTTGTATACGTTAAATTAACTTTAAAAAGAGAAAAAAATATTCCTGAAGATTTCTAAGTTGAACACATTAATGACTAATTTTGAGGTGTAAAATACTAATATATGTGTTTCGTCTTAGGTGCAGATTTTAATAAGAAATGATTTTTATGTTAAAAATTCATTATTCTTGATATTTTAAACAGAGAAAATAGGATAAAGATTTTCAAGTATTTTTTTATTTGAAAAAGTACTTTGTTTTGAAACCTTTAATTTGTGTTGGTTATAAACACCTTTAAAAAATAGTTTTATTTTTAAATTTTGATATAAAAATTTTTCAAATGTTTACAGAAAAAATATCCTTAGTAAAATTTATGCGTAAAAATATGTTGCAAAATATGGAACAAATTTAATTTTTAAGAGTATGATTTCTTAGCATTATTCAGAAATGAAAATAATTTCTTTATCGCGTAATTTCAAGTAAACCTTTCAAACATGAATGTTAAGCAGACAACTTGAATTTTGTCAAAAATATTAACGGTATTTAATTAATTTTATTTTATTCAATTAAAAAATTGAGCTTATATTACTATTATCTTTATTATTATTTTGCATTTCATAATATTAGAGTAAAAGTCATTTTTGATGGAATATTTAGTTTTATTTCAATTGAATTAAAACCTAACTTCATCTAAAAAGCATTAATTTATTTTTAAAATTTAGTGAGTACAAGATACTCTATATAGTTCATTCGAAATGATTTTATTCACTAATGTATTTTTGTTGTTTTTGAATTATTATTTTGCATTATATACATATTCCTCAATTTTAATTAAAATTTCTCCAAACATATGCATTGTAATTTTATGCATTAGGTTTTAAATCTTATTATACATATTAACTATCTAAATTCAAGCAATCAAATCAAATCATCAAACATAAAATTAACAAGAATTCTCAAGTAAAACAAGTTTATTTTAAGCTTTAAAAATGAAGCACAAAATCTTTACTTATATTATTTGCTATATATCATACATTTTACGTAAATAAATCATTAAAACAATAATTTTTTTCGGTAATATATTTTATTAAAACCTCTTTATTATGGAATTATCTTATAATACCTAATATCACTTTTTATGAATAACTGTTAAATCTTACTTGCCAAAACTGCCAATAAAACAAGGCCTAAGGCAAAAGGGAAAAACTTTGGCCCAATCATAACTTTTGGAATTTCTTCCCAGTTATGATATTAAAAATGAACTCACAAGAATTCTAAAAGAGAGAAGATTGGAGCAGGTGAGATTTATCTCACACGGATTTGATACTTTAGGGAAGTTTTACAGCTGTTCAAGATATTTTTTGATGCAAGTTTTAATCTAAGTGCATATCTGAAACCTTTAATTTTTAAATTTAAAAATGTATTGCGAATTAATCTGAAGGAAAATTTTCTTATCAGAAAACTGCTGGAATTAAATAACAAAACTTCGAGAAAAGATATAGAGTGGTATCAATTACATTTGCACCGCAAATTATTAATCACCTTCTGATATTTTCTCTCACTGATATACTTCTGTCTAAAGACTAACAATACTTATGGAATCAGGTTTAAGAAAAATCTGAGAGTGCTAGAGGTATTTAATTTTTTTCCCGGGATTTCAATTTAAAAACAGTAAAAAAAAAATGTGTAAGAAAGACGTTTTAATAAGCATTTTTAAAAGAAAATTTTTTCTTAATTAGTTACAGCTTATTCACTATTATATATATATAAATAACAAAAATATAAAAAATAGTTATAAACCTAAGATAACTATAGTCATGATAGAATAGTATAGTACGAGAGCAAACACTTGTCCTTAGGAACCAAAATTGGAGGTTTTTTTAAATTTTTTTTTTAACATTTATATGCCCCGTGCACCACCGAACGTATAACACGGGGGTAAACAACACAGACAGAAGAAAGGATTACAACACAAACATCCATGCCTTCTCCGGGATTCGAACCCAGTCCCTGCGGCACCGCAGTCAGCTTCACTGACCACTATACCGGATGGGCGGCTAAGATTGGAGGTTTAAACAATGTTTTTCGGCCAGCCAACCTTCACCTGAATTTGCCAATACTCTGGGCCATAGGGAAAGCAAGAAATTTCTAGAGAAGTTTAACTATTATTAAAAATAAAACCATAATCTATTTTTGTAAAACGATAATATTATAGTCTATAATAATTACTAAAATATTAAAAATCAAAGTTAAAACTATTAGATAAAGACTTACCACGTGAGTACAGCAAAAAACATATTCCCGGGCAATGGAAAGGTCAATAACAGTAATGCATAAAATTATTAAGTTTTGATAAAATAACATTAATACTATATAGATACACATTTAAAAACGCTATATTTTGTTTTAAAATTTGTAGAAAATAAAAGTCCACCCAGACATAAACAATTAATTTTATATAAAATATAATATTGTTAATTTACTTAGCTTGAGGCGCCATCTATCTATTAACTGCACAACTAATAACATATTTTTAATTTAACTATTAGGTAACTTTTTATAAAGTAGGAACCAGGATTATATATATAGGCTAGGATAGGTTATATATATATATATATATATACTTAAAATATTCAACTATTTTTTAAAATTCACACATTAATCAAATGTACATTTAAAAAGTGTCATAATTTTGAAACTCGGTCCTGTGAGGATAGCACACCTGGGCTGGCACACTCCATTTTCCAACTTTCACTCCAAATCAACGAGAGAACTTGGAGCCTCGACAAATATAACGTGCATTAACCCGTCTACTTCATGAGTTTTTAGTGGCTCCAAGACCTAATTCTATAATAAATATGACGCCGACTACGAGTTTGTGACCGTGTCCACAGGAAATCAATCTTCCTATAAACCTCCAATCCTCACTTTTAAAATGGCTGTTGGCTGTTATAATACCGACATAAAATGTTGAGATCATAGAAGACGGTCTTTGGTTTCAAATCAAACCGACTATCGATATGGAAAACCCAGAGTTTTTTGCACACATATAGGGAAAGATAGGATGATTCTTTTTCAAACGTCCTTTTCTTGTGGTTTAAAAGAAAAATCTCTAGTTAGGTTCTGAAATACATAAAAAATATAAAACTCTTTAAAGAATTGATTTTTGCATACTATAATTGAATTCTTAAGGCATTGCCAGTTAATCATTCTACTGTTTGCAGTTTTAAAAAGCGTCCAAGAGTATCCTTAAATAAATTCTTTTTGAATACTTTAAATGTCAAGTGACTTCTGTGTCAGCAACATTTTGTGGTGCTCTTAAAATATATATAAAGGCTTTACCTCTTATTAAATATTTTCATTACTTATTGCAATACGTATTTGATTAAATTACGTTACCCGCTCAATACAAGAGCTTGAGACATGTTTCTAGTCAAGAAGGTAACTGGAGAATTTTTTGAACGTTTAATTCTGACATCTTGTTCTAGTAAAAGTTGTGCCTACAAGGTGTCGATTTTTGAGTGATATTTCTCATTGTCAGGGAAGTAAGAGTAATTTTTAATATTTAATGCACTCTTATAGTAATGCTATCCACTAATTACACTGGCCTTTCAGTGCACATTTGTCATGATAATATGTATAATTATTTAGCAAATATTTTTTGGAAGTTACTAATTGATGGAAAATTATGTTACTTTAGAAACTATTTATTGTATGTTTAGGTTTTTTTGAATTAATAAAGTCAATACATTTGCGACAGTTGAATTTTTATTTTAAAATAATTTACGCATTTCAAAAATCAATAATCCAAATTTTTCACATGCATTAGCATCAGAATTTATTCTTATAATGTAATATATATAAATATATACATCCTGAATCTATTTATCATCCTAGAATGATAAAAATATTTTCTTGTCTAAAATCGATAAAGATTTTTGCGGGACAAGAAAAAAAAATTTTTTATTTAGAAAATAAATCTTTTTCACATTTTTTATTAACACTAGCAGAAAAATTCCTTATATGAATCGAATAATTTTCAATTACTCTTTAGTGTCACAGATGCTTAGTACTTTTCTTTAATCTTCCATTTGATAAAATTATTTTTTTCATTAAAAAGACCTCTTTTAAACTCAAACCCTCTTAGCAATATAAAGGTTTTCAATTTTTTTGGATTAAAAACCACAAAAACTTTAAAACACTGCCTTTTATTGAGCATTAAAAATAACCTCACGTGAACTTAAATCATTTTTTGATAACTTGTTTCAAAATTTATATTATGTTTTAATTAAACAATTAAAACGTATTTGGAATAATTTTTAAGGGCATTATAATATAGTTTTAAAGGTATTACGTTTTTCTTTTGTATTTTTCTCCATTAATGATTCCGTTTTATAGATCTTTAATCAAATTCTTTATTTTAGTTTGAAAATCTGGTGGAAAATGTTTGGAAACACACACATTTTTAAATTTTGAACCACAAGGAGTGATTTAAGTTTATAAGGAAAAAAACTGTTAATAATTCAAACAGTTGTATCATGTTTTCTTTAGAAAATTCTTGAATATCACAAGCACTTTCCAGAAATCCTTCGTGTTGAATTTTATGAAGATCGAACTAAATTTAAAGCCTCGCGACACCTTTAAAACTAAAAAATAAATTTTTTCTAAGACAGCGAATAGATAATCAATAAAAACTGTTGCAAGATGAAATCTAAAGTAGGTTAAAAGTAACAGAACACGTGGAAAAGCGATCGTGGATCAACAATACAGCTTAAAAATACGAAACCATGAAAAAAGAACCGGTTTTTTTTTGTTGTAGCTAATCTAAACGCAAAGGGAAAAGAAGAGCAATTTAATTTTTATTATTTTTCTTGTCTGTCATTATAGTAGGGACTTGAGTTCCCAGAGATATTCTTACTTGAGCATCTTCCAGAACCTCAAAAACTAGCTATTAACCTAGTGACCTGCGAAGCAAATGACAACTTGGATAGGGTTTTGGAGTTCGATCTAGCAGATGTCTCCGAACCCCATTTCAAAATGCGACTTTCTAGGCTTTTCATGGGGTCACTATTGATTACTTTGGGAGGCAGCATACATACTTGTAAGCATGTCCCAGAATAGATAATTAGATTCTTAACATATTTGTCTATCTAGTGATGTACTTTTAGTACAAAGGTGTAGTTGTTTGGGATTGGGATTTTTTGTGCATAGATTATTACATAATATGTGGATCTCGAAAAATGTTGTAAGACTTTTCTTCAGTGAAATACTATTTTAGACAAAATTATTTTGCGTATTTTAAATTGTAAGAAATATATACTGAGTTTTTATTCAATATATTTTTAAAATATTTTATAATATTGCCGTCCAGTTAGGAAAGCGAATCAGGGCGGGCCTATAACAACATTTTTTTATTTTCCATTGCTTGTTTGAAATTAATTTCCGCAGCTCACTTGCATTAATTACAGATAATAAAAAAAATTAATAAATAGATAATTTTTGCGGATTTATTTATTTATTTATATAAATAATTATTATAATTTATAATAAAAATATTTCAGTTAAAAATAATTAGTTGGAATTATAATTAATAGTTATAGTGGTAGGCTTCATGATGTCAAAAATCAATTTAATATATTTCAAATTCAAAGAGTAGATAAATCAGCAAATGGGAAGAAATATCAAAAGTAAGTAAGCTTGGTTTAACAAAAAATACATAGTTATTAGAAAGTATCGATTCGTCATATTTTTTAGAATTTAGTTTCAAAATATTTTTTTTTCCTAATGGGCTATGGATTAGTGCTTTACCATTGTAGACATAGTACATTCCCCAGAAGCTGGTATCTCTTTTTAGTGCGGCACCCTATAGGCGGAAACCAATCGCCACAGGTAATTTTGACTCCCAGTTTCCTCCCCAGATGGAGGCACCTGAGCTCTGGCGATGCGAAACCGTACTTAGGATTTAATTTTGACGAGAGCACCCAAGCCAAATGGGCATTCAAGGGTCTTTTACATGCTGCATAATCATGCAACATGGCAACTGTCGATTTTCTGCATCATGAAAATCCACCGACTTGGGCCGGGGTCAAACCCACAAACTTGGGCGTACAAGGCTAGCGAAAACCAACTACGACACCCATTCGGCAGTTTCGAAATATATTTTGCCGGAAAATTGAGATATCATTTAAATTTTAAATCTCATTATTGAAATTCTTCCTTCCAGTTTTCTATTTATAAATAAACGAGTTTGGAAATATACACTTCAAATTTTTTAACATTTAAATATAAGACAGAAATCATTCGAATATAAAACGCAATACTTTCTATAAATGAGTTTAAAAATAAGTTATCATAGTGCGTACAAGACTATCTAATGAATTTAACAAATTCCACACTGTAAAAAAATTTCAGTAACTATTATATCATAAAAATCACTCAAACTTTTTAAGGGTACGAATAATTTAAACAACATACAATTTTTATTTTTTTCTTGTTATATATATATTGAGATGTACGTTTATTGAACAACACAACAATTTAGAAGAGGAAAACATTTGCTATAAATTAAAATTTTATTTCAAGTCTAAAAAACTTCAAAAAATTCAAATTGAATGGATATTAATTTATATTTTTTTACAATGAATCGGTATTAAAAAGACATTGATTCTGAATACATAAATTTTTCAATACCATATTCTTTTTTATATAATCAAATATTACAGGGAATTGTTCAATTAAAGTGTTGAATTTTCTTGTACTGATCCATTTGCAGAATATTCTTGAACCAGCCCTTATATCGAATATTCATAAACTTACTATCAAAATAAAGATTGTTTTTTTAGTCTGCAACCACGTAACGGCCTTTTTCAACTCATTATTACAAATGTGTGAGCATAGCTTCTTTTTCCTAATTCCAACTTGTTGCATAAACATGCAACAATCTTAGTCCGTATAAACAATTATCCGTATGCAACAATCTTAGTCTTATAAGGACAATATTAATTAATTTAAGTAACAGAAACAGAGAATAAAATCATACTAAATAAACAGAAAGGAACACATTTCAGAATTAAACTAATATTAATGAAATTTGGGATTACAAATTATAACAGCATATGTATAGATCAGGGGTGCCGAACCTTTATGAATGAACGTGCCATTTTTTTTAAAGAATGGTTTAATGAGGTATAGACGTGCCGTCAAATAAATTTTTTTACTTGTTTGATTATTGAAAAAATAATAAAACGAAATGCTAACAACACAAAACTCTTTATTTCATTGCGAAAAAATACCGTTTGCACTTTATAGTTATAAATGTTTTCGTTATACTTGTAATTCAAATTAAACATTAGTATGACTTCTGTTGTTGCAGATTGAATGACAAAAAACTTATATTAGGATTGTAAGATGCTACTTTTAGTAGAATGCATGCTTAATTGGAGTCATTAGCCAAACGGTTTCTATGCAATTACTTTTGCTGTGGTTCACTTTTTTGACAAGATGATTTGTAATTTGTTTCAAAATGCTGTTTTACAGACGATATTTCTGCATACCACTATTCCAGAACATAACACACACCGCTTTGTCGCCTTTACTAATGATGCCATATTTTTAGATTCACGAAATTTGAAATTTTGTGTTACACTTCTATCTTCCACTTTTTGTTCTTTTGCTGAATTAGCCATGTTAAATAACAGTTAAAAATCGTAAATATAACACAAACTTTGAAATACAGTTGTGTCAATGAAACTAACTCTGCTATGCGTAGACAAACCTTGCATTATAATCAATTGTAGTCCCCGACGTAACAAACTAAGGCAAGACAAACGAGTGTGTCCCCGCGACCGATCACTCGCGTTGTTCGTAATTTTCTTTACAATGAACTTGGTTATTTCAAAATAAAATGTAAACTATTTTGATAACTAGTGTGCCCAAAATATTGTGTTGCGTCCCATCAATGGCACGCAAGCCACTAGTTCGCCATCCCTGGTATAGATAATAATAGTAGATATCTCTTCAATGACATGAACTAGTTTGCACAAAACAATTAACTGTACATTAAATATTCAATCTTAAATCTGAAAATTTCTTGCAAAAATATTCCATCACTTAAACCAATGTTAATTTGCATAAATTACTACACAAATTTAACCACTTGCAGAATTATGTCAAACTGAAAACTGAATAATTTTGAGGGAATTTATTAGAAAAGATTATATATATATATATATATATAATATATATATATATATATAGGGAGTATGTTACCTTGGTAAGGCATGAACTGCTCAAATAGAAGTAACAGACATTTTTAAAGATTTATATGTTTAATAATTCACAATAATCTTCTTTTTTGTATTTATTTGAGATAATTTTTCCTGGACGAAAAAAGTTTTTCTCTCTTTTAGAAACCAGTTACTTTATATCATCTGATCATCAGTTCGCTTAAATAGTTTGCAGGTTGATTCACGGTATTTTGGAACTCAGGTTTCATGAATGACTAGACTTACAACTTTAAATAACATATATTCACTGAAAATGTTTTAAAACAGTGATCCCCCAACCAACAAATTGGGCACTTTACTTTATATGTTTGAAATAAGACCATTAAGTGTTGTCCTCTATATGCTGTAAGCTTTACTAGAAATCGATAAACTCTAAAACCTTTCAATCCCTTTGAGGATTTAGAAAAATGATTCTCTATATTTTCCCGTAAGTAAAACCTTGATCGCGACTGAAAATCTAATGTTATTTTACAACAGGATTACTCTGAATGATTATTGGAATATTATTGCTTAACTTTATATATGTAAACGCGTGTGTATTGTGTTTTAGTTATATATACAGTAGACTCGATAATATGGGTTTGAAGAGACTAAAGAAAAACGAACTATCAAGAATTCAAATTATCAAAGAGGTAGGGGAAAAAACGCCTATAATACACGAAAATAATTTTTTTTCCTAACGCATTTAACTTTGAAACTATGTAATAAAACAACAATTGTACATATGTATGAAATTATTTAAAAGTACTTTCAAAAAGTATATATATATATATATACACTCCATGACCAAAACATTATGACTACCCCTACATTTTGCAATGAACTCGCCTGGATGATGTGGAAGGCCCATTATCAGATGGAAGTGGTAATTAACTGCTGCTGAAGAGCCTGAAGAATCATTCTTTCACTTCTGTGTGTGATGGGAAAGGCTGCGGATATAAGCGACTTTGATAGAGGGCAGATTGTAATGGCTCGAAGGCTCGGAAAACTGCACTTCGAAACTGCACGACTCATGGTTTGTTCGCGATCTACAGTTGTTAGTACTTATGCAAAGTGGATGAATGACGGTGAAACCAGCAGTAGATGACATGGTGTTGAACGCCCACACGTTGTCAAAGAAAAAGGTCGTCAGAGACTGTCTCGCATGGTGAAGAAAAATCGGAGCAAGAAAGTGGCTCAGCTGACAGCCCAATACAATGCAAGGCCAAGTAGAATAGTATCGGAGCGCACTGTTCAGCGGACACTGTTGGATATGGGGCTACGCAGCAAACGTCCCACTCGTGTGCTTTTGCTGACCAAGCGTCATCGCCAACTGCGCCAGCGCTGGGCCCAGGAGCATCGCGACTGGTCTATGGATCAGTGGGAGAGAGTTGCCAGGTCAGATGAATCACGGTTTGTCATTCATCACGCCGATGGCCGTGTCAGGATACGCCGTTTTCCAGGCGAACAGTTGCTCCCTCAATGTACAGTATATTTTACACAGACCGGTGGTGTGGCGGTATTATGCTTTGGGGGATGTTCTCTTCGGTGTCTCTGGGACTCGTGGTTGTGTTAGAGCAGACCATGAATTCTACAAGGTATCTGAACATCATTGCGGACCAGTTGCACCCTTACATGGCCTCTGTTTTTCCAGCTGGAAATGGAATGTTCCAACAGGACAACACCCCGTGTCCCCAAGGCAAAAATTGTGTTGGAGTCGTCAAATCCGGAGCGTCAAATATCCGAACCAAAGTCCGGATACGTTTCCGAACAGTGCAATGCTCAACATTTGTTTCCTGTGAGGCCAAAAGTACCGGAAAACCCAAGGTAAGGGATATTTGGGGAATTTCAGTTGTATGATTTGGTAAACATCTGCACGGAATATTAGGCTAGTTTGTTTCCAAGTGAGGGAGTGTATACATGCTCTTTTCTTGAATTTTGCTGATGTAGAAACCTGGATAGCATGCGATGCAGAAGACTGTGGATTTGAATGCTAAATAATGACGAG
>BMAO01006485.1:0-32887 GCA_019973975.1 Trichonephila clavata
CACAAGTGGATTTTTCATTAATTGTTAATGGTTTATGACATTTTAAACAGCATGATACTGACAAAATAGAGCTAAAGGTTGAAATAAAATCAAAAATACGATATTCTTTGAAGTTTTCACTTACCTTAACAAGATTTCACTTTAATGAAGTCTGAATTCCTGAAAGTTTTTTACTAGAAGCATTTTTCATTTCGGCACACTTACTTGTACTTTTCAATTCTGCACACTTCCTCGTATCTTTCATATCTGTAACATGTGAGTCACTTACCTTTAAATATTTATTTCCTCTAAATATTTTGTTGGGGCGATTGCCCAACGATTTTTTCAGAATAAAACAACACATATCTTCGATTTAGATAAGCGTTTTAAAAAAACGTGTACTAAAGTAAACACAACAGAATCAAAACACGGCAGAATGAATGTGTTGAGTTGCAGGCTTCCTTCTGATCAACTCAAGCGCTTAAAATATTTCATGAGGCTTATTAAAAACAGAAAAATGAAAGGTATGCATAAATTTAAAATAAATGGGCGTGGCATCTGTCCATTTAAAAGTTGTTATGACTAAATTGCTGTTTGCAATTTTTTGAATAACTTTCGAAGTTTTTAGAGTATTGTCACGTGGTTAGTATCAAAATGTTCAGAAAAAAATGAAGAACAAGATATATTTTTTTCGAAAATTCGAAAAAAAAAAATTGTTAACACCCCTTAGATCCCTTAAGTTTTTGTTTTTAACGATAATTGTGTATTTAATATAAATTCTAAGGCTTTTTTATTTTCAATATAAAGCTTTGAAACTTTCTGGTTTTATATATGATTCAAGACTGAACGGAGTAAGAGTTTATATGATAACTATTTTTAAAAAATCATTAAAATTAAATATATAGTTGGTTTTTTCACTGTTTCTTATAGAATCCAACACGAAAAAAATATAAATCAAATAGTCATAATACCAATCCCATGCACAGAAATTAGAGGAACACTTTTAAGAATAACAGAAAAAAATTGTTAAAAAATTTTAAAAATATGTAAAAGTAAAATAAATTTTAAAATATTGAAATATTTTTAAAAATTTTAACTTGTTTTTGTTTAAAAATGATGTTTTCTTCTGAAATGTGTATTTTATGTGTTTCAAACAGGGTGCATATAAACATTTTCATATAAATATATAAATTTAAAAATGTGTACAGGGTACAATGTCCCTTTAAAAAGTTTATATTATACTAAATATGAAAAGAAGCGTAAAATAATTTACTAGCCGTAAAAAAATAACTCTATCACCAATCATTTATTAAATATCTTCTTGTAATGTTCATTTAGTATAAGTATGCTTTTAATTAAAACATTGTACTTGATTTATGGAATTAATAATTTTTTTTAAATATTAAGAATTTCTTTCCCTTTCTTATATGAAAAACACTAGTAAAATAAATTTTCTATTGAAAAAAAAAATTATCTGCTCGTAGCGCAAATTATCAAAAAAAATGTTCATAATACTTTCAATGAATTAAAATCCAGTAATGATCTTCTTGTATCGTTGAGTATTGGACGTATTAAACCTAATTCATTTCCAAACAAAAAATTTCTGACGAATTGGAGGGGTTTTTTTTATTTTATTGAAAAATATATATTTTTTTTCGAAGTTTTTTTTGCGGCAGGGTTTGAATAAACATTGCTCTATATCAGATTTTCCCAAACTTTTTTGTCTTGTAGACTCCTTACCATGTTTTCCGGTTCGTGGTGGACCCATGCTTACTTAATATTGAATTTTTGCAAATTCATTAACTTAAATGTGTTTTTGATAGCTGGTATAGAGCTATTTACTTTAAAAGATTTACATTTTTAATTGTAGGGAAGTGTAGTGTGAAAAACTTAAGAGAAAACAAACACATCTTAATTTTAAGCATGTATTAGTTAAATTAAAATTTAGTACCTGTTACATGAAATAACTGAGAAACAAATAAAAAGGTTTGAATGGGAGGGATGAATCTGATGGTTTTTAACAAATTTTCAACATTTGGCATCAATTTGTTACGTTGATTCCTACATCTCCTCGGTTAGTAGCGTTAATTCTTTTTTTTTTCTTTTTGTGTTTTGTCATGGAGATTGGTAAACGCGCTGAAATTCCTTTTCACGAGGAAAAGAAATTGAAAACTTTCTCACGCTTTTCCATAATTCGAGATAGGTAGATATGTTTATATTTTAATGAAATATAGTACGTAAGTAAATAAGTAACTGCCTTTGTGTATGGGGAATATTTATTCAATTAATTGAAAGTTAAAGTTGTGAACTAGTTTAGTGACAACCACAATCGTAACCCCCACCCCTTTACACTTCATGGACCACTAATTTTTTTCCTGCTGACGTAGGCCCCTTGCAGGGCATCGTATACCCCTGGGGGTCGATATAGACCACTTTGGGAATCACTTCTCTATATAAAGTCCGTGGGAGCTATTAGCACACCTTAAGTAAAGCACTGATCAAATAAAAAGGTCTCTTTTGCTCAGAGGATTATATTAGTCTTAGATCAAACCAGAATTCCAGGCGATGACATTATTTGAATGTCCCCTTTCATGAAGTTTGGGTTTATATTCACTCGGTTGAGTATCCTTATTTTGATATAAATGCGAACAAAGAAGCCAAACAGTATTTCTCACCTCCAGTATTTTTACAACGGAGTGGAAGAGGTTCCAGTTCTAATGTGAATAAAAACCTATCGTATAGTGAGGCTGATACATGTTAAGGCTGTCGAGGTTCAAAGTCATTACGTTGGTGTGGTGTAGGAATTGGAAAGTGAGGGGAGTGTTATCTCAAGTGTTGTGAAAGTAAGTTAGCTTTGTATTTAAAATCTTATTAAAATGTAAGAAAGTTCGTTTAAAAAAATTTTACTTTATAGAAGTTCAAACAAACACTTTAATTTAATCTTGATGCGTAGATTTAATAATTACGGTAGAGCATATTATGGATTGAATTTAATGAAAATTTTGTAATGATCATTTTTATAATAACATAATTGATCGATTGATGATAACTATAAAGCTCATTTTCATACACAACGTAGTTACTATTAAGTATAAATAATAAACGTTTATTAATAAATAATTAATTATTTCAAATCTTAAAAATAACTTTCATATATTAAAATATTCGCAGGAATGTTATTTAAAAACTAAAGAAAATTTTAGCTGTAAAAAGTAATTTAGTGTATCATTAAGTTTTAATGAAAGTATTTTGTTATAATTATTCAAAATTCCAGATAATTTAGTTCCTAATAAGAAAAATAGAGGCAACAAAAGAAAACATCTTAAAACATACTCATTACATATGGAGATGTTCGAGATTCTTTAATGGTACATCAATCATTAGTACATCAATATTACATGATATAATCAATTTAATAGAGCACATCAATAGTATATCTATTTTCCCCAACTCTTTTGTTATTCCGGTAACAATATATTGCATCTGTCACTAAGTATCACTTTGTCTAAAGTAAGCCATTATTGTTGGAGAAAGCTATATTTGTAGAAAAGGTTTTCATTTCTGTTCCCCACATAATTAATTCTAAAAATTAACGGTTTAATGAGTAAACTAATTAATAATTAATTTTTGATCTTATCATTTAAAATATTTTTTTCATAAGTAAAAGCAATGCTTGAGTGGCAGTGGAAGATATTTTATTTTTTTGAATATTAACATTTTATTTTGATGCGGAATTATAATCTTGTGTGTTGAAAACTTTAGCTGTGTTGAATAAAATTTATAAGAGTCATTAATAAATTCATTTTTCATTTTTTGGTTAAATTTTGATGGAAATTCTTAGTAAAATATTTAGCTTTTATTAAAAACGAGTATTTATTATTGTCAATAATAAGTTGCTTAATGTGTTCGAAATATTCAATTTATAATTTTCACAGTTACAGACTCCGTTTTGATTCGCAAAAAGTATTAAAAAAACAATGTCTGAGCTGTAGAATAAAATGGTTTGTTTTCATTTCTTATGTAAAAAACAATAATTGCTAAATATGTATGCTTTAATATATGCATTTTCAAGTTTTATGAAGAAATAGTTTGAGTTTTCATTTAAATTTAAAAACTCGTGTTGTGCATCATTTAAGTAATCATTCTTTTGAAAATTCATCAAATATTAACGACCAAAATAATACTTTATATATATAGATCTTTTAAAATATCTAAAGCTGTTTTTTTTTCTTTCTTGAGTGTATATACCACATTAACAGATATTGAAGAAAAAAATAGTAAATCAAATTAACGATATAACTTTCCAAATTAATTCGAAATGATTAATCAATATTCTATAAGTCAATTATATATATTCTTCCGATTTTCAGTTGCTGTTTAGATTTCTAAAAAATATTTTTATTTTCTCATTTTAATTAGCTATTAAATTATTTCACTTAAATTGTCTGATATTTTTAATTTTATGATGCCTATTTTCAAAGTGGAAAAGTTTGTATTTCGCTGAAATTAAAATAAAATATCATATTTTAAAAGTTCGCATAAGATTTCTGTATGTGAAATTTTGAAAGATCGTTTTTTTTTCTTTGTTATTAACTATTTTCCCCCAATTTCCCCCTAATGGTTCTCCTTAATGCATTTTTAATACTAATTTGTACTTGAGAATCTTATATCCATTTATAAAACATTCTATGAAACACTGATTTTTCTTGAGATTATTCTTTATAGTAGATGTTCGAATAATATATCAGATATTTTTTTTAATTATTTCTAATTTCAATAAAAAAAATATTTATAATATATTTAAAAATGAAGAGGGGGGGGGATTGTGTAAGGAGAAAAAATATTCACTTAACTTAATAATTCGAAATCTTTCTTGTGATTTTTTTATTAGCAATTTGTCGCAACTGCAAGAATAAATTCTTTCTTCATTTCCTTAGAACTTCCTTATTAGAACGATAACGTGTTAATAACATGAATAAAAAAGTCGATCATGACTAACAAAAAAAAAATACGAATGAATACGAGCGACAAATAAACTTCTGATAAAGACTAACAAATAACTTGTGAAACTATTCGAAACATATACTGCTAATCATTAATACTAAAAATAGGACAAATAACATGAAAGTATCATTATATTTATACGAGTTATAACATTCAACATTGATTTAAAAATACATTAGTAATTGTCGCAACGTCATTCTTCCGTTAATTTATTTCTTTAAATTACAGTAAAATACATTGAACAAAATTAATATTATAACATTTATTAATTATTTTTCTGATGCTGCATTTGTCATGGATTATTTTAATCCAGTTGTGGCTTAACTATTCTCTACATCAGAAACAAACGATATCCTGGCGATACTAAAATATAATATTAAATTTTACATTAATCTTTAATTTAGTTATATTTCCTATAAAATCAAATTTAATCCCGGAAACTTTTTTAGAAAAATTAAATGAACTGCACTCGTAACATTTCTTTCTTCCTTTTCTTTTTCTTATACTGCATTTTCCCCCCGACTTTACTATTTAGCTCGCTTGCATTTCAGGAAATTTCCAAGTGAAACTGAAATGTTGTCTTTACCGTTCTTCTACTCTCTTCGTAAGAAAACAACATTTACAGAATCTAAAGCAAAATAACGAAGTAGTCGCACTCAATAGATACAGATACAATTTTTTTATTTATTTTTATTCTGTGTTTTTATTTTTTATCGAT
Organism: Trichonephila clavata; assembly: GCA_019973975.1. NCBI lineage: Eukaryota > Metazoa > Arthropoda > Arachnida > Araneae > Nephilidae > Trichonephila > Trichonephila clavata. The sequence continues at coordinate 5,702 of BMAO01006485.1, forward strand.
AAAAATTATTTTAAATTATTAAATTGTGTACAAAAAAATTTAGTAATTTTTATGAAATACAAAATCATACATTGAATATCAAAAACATTTTTAATGAATATTATAGCAATATAAAATAGTACTCTATATAAGCTACAAGTTTTCTTGATAAACTTTTCGAAAACAAATTTTCTTGTACAAAGAGAGAGAGATTCAATCATCACAAACTTTGATTTATAAAGTAATACAAGTTTAATTTTTGATATTACTTTAAAGTAGGAAAATGACATTATACAATCGATAAAAGCATTCAATGTTTCAAAATCTGGAAACTTATTTCAAAATCTAAAAGAAACACACATTTATTTCGAAAATTTAAACACATTTTGATTATTCGTAATATTGTTTCTTCTCCATAAACGAGTAACAAATTAATTGATTGTCTGATCTTTCTTCACCTTAATTAAGTTTGCAGTACCATAGACGTTGTTTGTATGGTTTTAATCGATACTTCCTTAAGATGAAGAACGGTTTTAAAGAGGTAATAACTGTAACTTTGAATAAGTAATTGCAAATGATGCTCATTTCAATACATATGTATACATTTGTAAGTAGCAAGGAAAAAAAGCGATAAATACTCTATCTACATAAATAAATGAATTAATTTGTATCTTCTCTCTTACTAAAAGGTTTTGTTTTTAACTTAAGATAGTTTTAATCCAGATTAATTACAAAGATATGAGATTTCTTTAGATTTTAAAAGAAATTAGTAATTAATTTCGCTACAAGTGTATTGTTTGAATCTAATTACCAAAAGGGAAGATGTAGGATGCTTTTTGTGACTGTACTGAATACTGCTTCCAGCTGCAACTAAATTTTAAAAGACCGTGTTTCTCACAATGGCTAAAGAAGGTTACACAGGTTTTCTCTAAGCCGGCTATCTGAAGCCATTAGCAAGAAAATATCTTCTTCGTCTCAAAAAAAAGAACAAAAAGAAAAGATTTTTCTCCGCGAGGGGTAATTTTCCCCGGGTGCCCTTTTGTTGCAGCCATTATTTACAATCCCGAGTTTCGGGTAAGAGCCATCGCAACTCTTAAAATAAATTGTCGTTATCGTTCCAATGGGCAATCCTAAGCTCTTTTGATTGCGGGCATCAACTTTTGTTTGGCTTTGACTTTAGAAAGTCTTTCGTTGTCTCCCTCCTGCAAATAATAAAAACACAAGAAATAAAGAGGGAGAGAGAGAGAAAACCCTGGAAAAGGATGAAAGAGGGGCTAGGGGGTGGGAATAGAAATCAATAGAACGGGAACTACCGCCACCGGGTAGATTTATACCACACTTTAACTGCCATTGGCCGAAATCGAGAGCTGGATACTAGAAATTCCTTTTAGCCTAGCAGTTTTTCTCAACTCGGAATGTAATTGGCTGGCGGGGGGGGGGGGAGGAACTGTCAGCCCTTCGAGACGGTATCAAAAATCAGGGCTACCAATGGTGGCGCTGACAGCGCTCCTTTTTAAAGTCCTTCAGAATAACATAAAATGAGATTTATTGAATGTTAAAACATATTTTAAAAATGTAAAATACTGAAAAAAATGTGACGTTACAAATTTACTCGAGAAGGATAAAAGTATCCTTTTCTTTATTCTTGAAAATTATTTCTGTACTTTACAGCATTTCATTTTAAATTAAGATCTTTATTATTAGTAATGTCTTATGTGATGATCAGATTATATATTTAATGAAGTAATTCTTAAAGCACTTATAAAAATCACATTTGGAAAGATTTTATTGATATCTAAATGTTTCAATTCAGAAAGCGAGGGGGGGGGGAATAGAAATACTTTTATATACATTATTACAATTTATGTGTAAAAACAAGTGTTTTTTCTTACAAATTTTAATTGCTATTTACGAGTAAAAGGTAGCTGAAACTGTGAAACAAACATTTTCGTAGTAGTTTTAAAAAAAAGAAAACAATACCAGAATTTTTTATAAAAAGAACTAGGTGAAGGAAAGAGTACCCTCTGTCCTTCTAATGGCGAACCAACCACAATTGTACAAATTATACAACTGTTCGTATCAGTAGCGCACACAAAAAATTTTCAGGGGGGATGGTCGAAAGTCCCCCAACTCGTATCATACCTCAAGACAACACCAATTAATTCTTCTGATTTTGTCAACAAAAGAACAGTAAAAAATACATTATTGAATTAATAATTATCATTAATTGATAAAATAAATTGTTAATTACAAGTACATAATTAAATTTTCCGTTATATATATATATATATAGGATTATCATCAATAAAAAAAACTCAAGGGCTTTGGGGGGTCCGGACCCCTAGGACACCCCCTTGTGTGCGCCACTGGTTCGTATTCATTTCTCAAATTGGAAAACTGTAATTTACATTGTATTATGAAATTCTATTTATTTGTTCTTTTTTTCCTGCAAAGTTCGTTCTTGGTGCTCCTCTTCAGTTAAATTCTACTTATTGCGACCCATTTTTAAGAACTATGTCTTATGTATAAATAAATTTATTAAATCATCACAAAAAAAAATTTATACAAAGAAAAAAAAATAGAAAAACTTAATTGGTTACAGAAGAAACTTGAAAAACAATGTGGTTTTTGTAATTTCTTCTAGTTATTTCATGGAATCCACATGAATCACGTGCATCTTATTAAAAATATTTTAAATTAAAAAATAATACTTGAAAAAGAAGACTATGCAATTTACAAGCATTTCTAAGAATATTTTAAGTAAGAATATTATTAAACAAATGGAAAGGATTTTACTTTGAAAAAACATTTAAGAAAGCATGCATTGATGAAAAAGTAAAACTGCATGCATACAAAGCAATTACAAAATTCTTTAACATTTACAAAAAAATTATCTCTCTCATCCAAAAAATTCTTAATTCCCCCACCTCCAACACAACTCGCACATTTATGTATTTTTTTTTCTGTCATGTTCTTTCTTTTCATTATTTTTCTACTGTTACCAAACTTTGTGTAATATTCTTTCTCATTTTCTCTAACATGGAATGGGCTTTCAGGAATTTTTTGCATAATTTTAAAAGTTTTCAGCTGTAAGAAATAGTAAAAGATTTTCTTAACTTAACTTAGTGGCGCAACAGCCCATGAGGGCCAAGGCCTACTGTGCCCAACTCAGTATACGACCTTGGGCCCTGAGATGCATGAGCAGATGTTCCGGTCAGGTGGTCAGTCTGAAGCGAAACCTCCAGTGTTTAGTCCCCAAGCAAGCTTGATACTCATTTATAAATCCACTGAAGGGATGAAAGGCTGAGTCAACCTTGCCCAGCCCGGGGATAGAGCTCCAGACATGTTGTGTGGAAGCGTGATTCGCTATTACTCGACCACTGGACCTCAATGCTAACAATTTTTTCTAAATATTAACTATAACTAAACATTATAAATTCGCTTCAATACGAATAAGTATATAATACTTGTTACTATATTTATAAAATGACAAAATATTTTTTAATTCCTTAGACAAAATTAACATTTTGTTATACCTATTAAACAATTTCTAAACCAAGAATTAAATCTGTTCATAAAAATATGGACTAACCCCCCCCCCTTATTTTGAGAAAACATGGATTTTATTTTTTGTATTTAATACATTCATCTTTGATATCAATATGATTCAATTGCTCTTAATTATCAGTATTAAAAACAAAAATGCACCCAGTTCATCATCTTCAAATGCTGTTTAATTTAGTATTTAAATAAATAAAATTGACTTTTTAAAACAAGAAAAAAGAACCCTAACGTTTTTCTCTCTTCAAAGCATATGAAATACCTTCAGTAAATATTCTTAGCCATAATTAAAGGAATTTTTAGCTTGTATAAACTATACGAGGGAAACACTCAAACAAAAAGAGCAACAAAAAATTTTGAAAATACTTTCTACGTTTACTACTAAACAATCAAGTAAATTAGAAAAAATAATTATAAATTTGAGTATTACTAAAATGCCAATAGTCTTAATACTATTTACTCTTATTTTTTTCATTTTCTGACGAGTAGGTTGAAATTAATAATTACTGTATTTACTCGAATGTAGACCGCACTTTTTTTTCCATTGATAATACTACTGAAAATCGGGTGCGGCTTTGAATCGAAAGGGAAAAAAGTCGTTGGTTGGGACAATTAGAGCAATAACAGGTTCATGTAAGTTTTTAAAAGTTTAAAATACTGGTAAAATGACTATAATTATTCACTTATTACTAATCCTCATTTTAAATTAATTTTAATTTCTTAAATTTGGGTATCGATAAACCATTTTTTTCACTATTCTTCCATTTTAGCAAAAACTTGTAGAGACTTTGGGGTGCGGCTAAAAAAAGACTGTGGCTTAGATTCGAATAAATACGGTAATTAGTGATTTTAATAATAAATAAAATAATTGCATTTTTTGAAAAAAAAAATTTAATACAATCCAGCTTATACGTTATAAAATTGGGAGATTCAACTTAAAATAGACGAAACAATTATTAAAATGTCTTAGAATACAAAAAGTTAAGCGGCAAAAAAAAGTTTACATTGGGCCTGTTGTTACAAAGGCATCTTTGGAGATTTCTAAACCGATAAAACCAGAGGTCTAATGGACAAATTTTGGCCGCCATTTCTCAGACGCAAGTTGAAAATGGCAACCCCGATTCTCTATGAGTACTTTCATTGTCACGGGGCCACAATGCGAAGTAAGAGGAAGAAAAGAACCATTTTAGCAAAAAACAGCGAACATTACTGCGCATTTTCTCTCAGCATTCGAGTGAATGGGGAGCCCAAACTCCTCCTTTTTTCTGTTAAACGCGAAATAACTTTCGATCACTCTCAACTTAAATGAGCGACTCATAAATTCCGTGTAACTATTTCCGCGTAACATTCTTCTTCACCGTTTTTTACCCTTAAATGTTTTCTTTTTTTTTTTCACTCTTAATTCGATGTTTCAGATAGGAAAATATATTTCGCCTTCAGGATGAATAATACTTAAAGTTAGTTGGAATCAGTTGAAGTCATTTGCCGAAAAGAGGGCATGTACACTGGTGCTCAAAATTAAGAGAATTTTCAGATTTAGTTGATATCTCTAGAACTACTGAACAGTTTTGATGGAGTTTGAAATGTACATAAATCGAAAAATAGTATATAATGTAAAAAATGACCATTCAACAATTACAACACCCATGATCTTGCTTAGCACTCATTGGTGTTCAGTGCCGGTTTATCATTTGTGTGCTGGGGGGTGGGCGCCCAGGGCCCGGAGAGGCCCCGAAGGGCGCGGATAAGCTGGACTTAACCAGATTTGCTGGTTATAAATTTTGATCCTTCAGTGCCAATGGGGCCTGTAGATTTTCTGCGCCCAGGGCCCGAAATGAGCTTAAATCGGCACTGTCGGTGTCGAAAGGTATGAAACAGCAGTTGCAGAAGAGAACAAAAAAAATTGGTCAATAGGGGGGACGGTTCTCTTTATTAACAGGCCTAGCACCGTGGTTTTTTTATACAGAAAATAAGGAAAGCTATGAGTTCCTGTGACTGATTTGAGACTGGCCTGCTTCTAGCCTACCCACAATTCTCCACCTCATTTCCTCTATTCCTTTGTGGTTTCTCATTAATACTGTTTAAATTTTAATTTAACCGATTGGTCTGCCCACATACGTATACACTTATTCGACTCACAAGATATGGATATTTATTTCGAGGTTGTATTTTTGCATTTCGATCAAATCTTTTTGTGAAATTCGGCAAACATGCAAATTCTCTTAATTTTGAATACCACACACACATAGTGTAGAAAGTTCAGTTAAATTTAAAAAATCATTTTTTCTCACCAATTCTTTTATAAAAATTAATGGTATTGCTAAGTTGTAAAATTAAATTCTATTCGAAGTCGTATAGACTTATTATTGAATATTTAAGTAAACAGTATACTTTTATGCAAGCTTAAATAGTGAAAACTTAAAAATAATATAGTAAATAAGAAAAAAATATAAACTTAGGTTTTAGACACCAAAATCGAGAGGGAAAAAAAAACAAGTTTGTTCACAAAAGAAGAGATACGGCAAACAAGGATAAATGAATTGCAATTTTCCCGTGTGATCTGAAATTATTTAAATGCCCTCTTTACATCGGTAAGAAGAGCCTATTCCCATAGCCAATCTTCATTTTTGAGTAAAAAGCACTTGGGCAATTCATTGTTTTCTTCCAGATATTTTAAAACACACGCTCCCTTAAATTCCAAAACCTGGCGAATGCACTTCTTTTGCATAGGCAGAGCACACAGAAATGAAGGAGTGATTCTATATAATAATTATCTATTGTAGCTCAATTAAATGTATTTAAAATAAATTTTCAGGGTTTTTTTCTTTGTCTGAGACAACTGCATTTTTATAAAATTGTAAATATAATGTTATTTATAGTCTTCCCAATTTTTTTAAAAATTTTCAATAAGTCTTCGCGTGCCACTATTACAACTCCGCCGTGCCACGGGTTGTCCCACACCCTGGCTTATATGGACCTACTGCTATCTATTAAAATAGTTTGTATCATTTTTTAATTAATTTACTATCTTTCGAATGCATTGTTATAGTAAAATGTCGACATGTATGTATTTTTGCAACTAGCATGTAAAACTTTATGTTCCCTAAAACTTTTTCTTAAAAATTAGTTCATTTTTGTAATTAGTCGGCACAGGGCTAAAGATTCTTGATTCAGATTAACGATTATGCTCTTGTTACGAATAAAACATTAAACAAAAGCCAGATGCTTAGTGAGGCGATTATTATGTTGCCATCGCGCCAAAGGTAAATACTTGATCTTGATGTTGATTGGTGACATTACAAAAATAACTATTTCACTGCAATTAATAAAAAAATTGGAAAGAAAGTAAACGCAAAAAAAACATACAAAAAAAAGTTTTGTATTAAGAATATAATTCAACTCACAAATGATATTTTCAGTTAGGATTTTGTATTGAAAGGTATGCACATTACGAATTTAAGATATACGATTGCTCTAAAATTGTGAATTTTTGCCAAAAATTGACAACTATTTTTTATGATTTTATTTTATAGGCCATCTTATTAGCTTTATAAAAACACCAAGTTTATTATTTTCCGTTCACTAGAACAAAAACTATAAGTGTTTTAGTAAAAGCAAATGTCATTACATTAAGTAAGGTGTGTCATACTTTAAAAAGCGTTTTACTCCAAATGTGTTTTATTTTTAAATAATCAAGGGGTCAGCGATTGCTAAAAAAGTTTAGAAAATAATTAACTGAAAATTTTTGGGTATGTTCTGTATAATAGTAGAAGTGTTTTAACATTCATATTTATCAATCACTGTTTTATTATAAAATTTATAGCCCCTTATGTGAATACAATCACTATTTTTTAAGCAATTTCATGTAATAGCAAAGATAAAGTGCTCTAGTTTTTGCAAAAATTAAAATATGTCTTATCCTGATGGTCACTTCAAAAATGAATAACATAGCAACACATGAAAATTGAAAAATTGAAAATCTGTTCATAAACTTTTGGTACAGAATGGACCTCGTTTGTGTTATTTTTTGTCAATTTTCACCCATTTTTTCCCACTTTATTCATAATAATTTCTTTTTCTCTTCTTAATTTCAGCATATGTTTCTTAAAATGAACTAAAGAATTCTAAAAATAACAAAAAATTCCCATATCTCCATTTTTTTTTTTAAAAAAAGTTGCCGCAACCAGTCGGATACCTTAAAAGTTATTTAATATAATCATTCATTTATTTAATTTTATATTAACTCTAAAATAAATGTTGTAGAAAATGTAGCTTAAGATATGTTCGGTACATTTTTTGAGTAATTTAAAACATCCTAAGATATTTTATTTTTAATATATATATATATAAATATATATGCATATGTGTATATTCACGATTGTAACTCTTGAGACAACTCAACTGTAAAAATAGTATTTGTATATGAATAATGGATTGAAAATGATTAAATTAATTTAAGAAATCAAATGCAAATCAACTAACATACTAACATAACAAGCATACTTAGCACACATAAATAACATAAATTGACTAATATTGACATAATTGACTAAGCATAACACATACATTGTTTAATATTGGCATAATTAATAAATATGTTTTTTAATAATTATTAAAATTAATTAAAAATGTTTTCCTTTTGTTTTAACTAACATTTTTTGTAAAAGTTCGATTGTCGCGGCTGCTACTCAGGAGAGGAAATAAAACTATATTATAAATTGTACAAAAATTTAATAAAAGTGTTAATGGGAATGCTGAAGAATGGTAGTATTTTACTTCGAAATTTTATTGTTTTTGTAATTTTCCGTTTATTTCTACTAAAAATGCAGTAGAAAAAAGAAATAATAATCAAAACTATCCGAAATGCAAAGTACAAGTGATTTTGTTTTAACCCTTTTCCGTAAGCAAAAGTAAAAAGTTTTAATAAATTTTCAGTTTAAAACCTTAAAAAGAGTTCCTTTTCATTTGAGGAGAGATATATTTATTACATTTATTTCATGAAGAATTAAAAAAAGTTTCGATTAATGTTATCGAAGAGGAAATCAGAGAAAATATTTCACACTTCATCAATCTTTATCGCAATGACAAATAACTCAGTGTCGAGACTATAATCGTTACATATATAAAAACAAGCTTCCCAAACAGCAACAAGAGATATGTCTCTTAATGAAGGTTGTTTTCATCCATTCATTTATAATCCAAATTGAAACATCAGTATATCTTTTCTTCACTTCGCGGAATAAGATCATTTCTCCGTTTGCTTATTTATTTATTTCGGTTCCTTCCCTTCTCTCGCAGGCCGACGACTCCTCCACTCAATTATGTTCGTTATCGTTTGCGCTGCCGAGAACTTTTTTCGCATCACGCCTTGATAGACACGCGCAAAACCACGTGACGCAAAAATGGCGTCTTAATTGACGTTGCGTTCATTGGTTCGTGCCAACTTTAAATGGGCTTTTAGAGCTTCGTTCCCTGTCAACTTGTTCCCTTTTTTTTTCCTTGGTTGTTCGGACTGTGATTGGATCAGCCGGAATGTTCCATTTAGGATTTTCTTTTCTCTCTCTATCTTTGGTTCGTGTGTTTATCTTAGAAAGGGAAGGGGCAGAGATGGAACGTTGATTGTGGGCTCTTCCAGTAACATTGTGACGGATCGGGGCTGCGATCCGGGTCGACCCGATCCCGATTGTTCCGTTTCGGGTGTTTGAGTTTTGGGTAATGAACTGAGAGAAGAGGTTCTGGTGAGTAGGATAAAGTATGCGGTAGAAGGGGAGGAGGAGGGTTCTATTCGGTGATTGAGATTCTTTCTGGTATTTGAAACAATTGAGACGAAGTATACTTTGTCTTCTCTATTCAACTATTTATTCTGTCTGAATTTGGACTTTTTTCCCCAACTAGTAGGTACATCCGCTCTTCGTAGGGGTGAATTGAAAAATGTAACAATTAACATAGAAGGAGGAAGAAAAATTAAAGACGTAAAAATTTAATTAATATGTTGATAATTTTAAGTAAATTGGTAGGAAATAATTATTTCGTACAAAAAGTTGCGAACTAAAAAAATAAATGACGCTGAATGACCGGCCTTTGTCTGTTAGTCAATATATGAATATTATCCAAAATAAATATATGAAGAATATCTTTTACTCCGCTGGCTTAGACGACTTCTGCAAAACCCGTTTTTAGCGGATTTTCACTCAACAAAGTAACTTGCTTGCCAAATTTCAAGTCTTTTGTTATAGTATTTTGAAAATAGAATTTTTTTTGCCAATAACATCCCCTCTTTGGAGTCGATTTCCATCAAATCTATTTTCTTAGCGGTTTTCATTATAACACAAAAAAATTTACCTGAATTTCAAGTCTGTAGGTCTAATAATTCCTTAGATCTCATGAAGAGTGAGTGAGTAGTTATTCTTCTATTTTTTAGGGAGAGAAACATTTCTCTACAGCCAAATAGGGACCGTATAAAAAATGCAATAACATTTTCTAATAATGTCAAACATCACAGATCGCCTTGAAAACCGCATGAAAGAAGTTGCATAAAGGAAAATAACTTTATAGCGGGGTTGACTGTTCACCCTTATTTCCTACACTGTGAAATGAAATACTATTTTTGCATATGGGATATTGAAGAACAGAAGTCAAATTAATAAATTTAAACATACTTTTCTATCATTAATCAATAAAGACTCATTAGTAGATGTGTCACAATGCATACTTCGGTTAACTTTTTTTTATCTTTTTCTTTAACTATTGTATTTTAATAAAGAAAAACCGCTATGATTTTGATAATTCAAATCTCATAAATTAAATATGGTTTTTACATGGTATAACCTGTATATGGTTTTTTCAATTCATCTGCAATATATACCTGTTAACCATTTCTCTCCCTTTCATTTAGTATAACGCACAATGTTTATTACTTTTGGAATATGTTGCTTAAGAATACTGACTACGTTCGGACCGGTGATTATGAAAAATTCTACAAATGAATAATAATTTCATATTTAGTGTCAGTTGAATTATAATACTTATATAAAATTGTTTTATAAGAATATTATTACAATAAAAAACCATTTAAAGGCATTTTTTTCAAAAAGTAAAGAAATAAAAATTTTAGAACGTTCTCCTTTTATGGAAAATGTTTCAATTATAATTACATTTTTCTTATATATATATAGCTAAGACTTCTCTTCAGAGCTTGTATTAGGATTTTTAAAACGTTCGCATTATTTTCAGAATTACCATCAATTGAAATAATGATCGGTGTTTTTTTTTTAATTTCTCAATTCCGATATATTAAAATATGAATAAATCCTTTTTTTAAATTATATATTTCAAAAATCTCAGTTCAAGTTCAGTATAGAAGACTTAGCTATATACAGCAGAACGTCGTTTATCCGAACGTTTATTATCTGAAGCGTCAAATATCCGGACTTTGGTCCGGATATGTTTTCGAACATTGCAATGTGCTCAAGAGTTGTTTCGCATGAGGCCAAAAGTGACGGGAAGCAACAACAACGAAAGTAGCAAGGGTCCATCAAATGCTGACGCGTTTCTACATTAAAGGCAGCTATGGAATTGTATGAACAGCAGAGTGCTGTCCTACTCAACTACTGCTGCTCAAGAGAATCAGACCTTGCAGCGAAAAAATGGTGTACAGCGAAAAATAAGTGATTACTTTCCGCAATAAAGCTAAAACTTGCCACATTTTGCACCTATTTTGCTTTTTCTTCAAGCACGTTTCCCGCATGTGATGATTTTCAACATTCGTATAGTGTCCGGGGTCATTTACTGCATGGATCGCATTCGATTTTCGGTTATCCGAACAATCGCGTATCCGAACGGTGTCCGGTCCCAATTGATTCGGATAAACGACGCTCTACTGTATATTGAAATATTATTATAAAAACTTTTTTCATAAAAGACGAATGTTTTCAAAATAGGTGATTGTTTTCTTTCCTTTTTTGCCCAAAAAGGGTACCTAAATAATTTTTTATTCTAATAATATTCTTAAAACAATTTTATGTGAATATTCTTATTCAAGTGACACTACATATTTTAAAAAAAGTACTTATTTATTCGCTTTATGGATAGTTAGTTATATTATAATTCATCCATTTCTCGTTTTCCTTATATAATTTCTCGACCACAGAAAACGAGTAGTTCTAGTCTTGAGAGCGTGGCCGACGACTTTTATTCGAGTAAATTTGAATTTACTAATAATCCATCGTGTGAAATCATGTGATCTTCTTTAAGTTGAATGAAAAAAATTAGTTTTACCGCTCATATTAAAGGTGATGTGAAAATTAGGACAGAGAAGTACCAGTTATATGAGTGTTATCTAAAATTACTCAGTCCATCGCCAAAACCCTCTTGAATGGTGTTAATTCTAAATTAATCAATGTATCCATGAAACAGAATTTTTTTTTAATTTGACACAAAATTGTTAAAAAACATGTTTTAAACAAAGAGGAAGTAAGAGAAAATTTTACTTTAGTTAGAAATGCTGAAAATTTTAGTTACCTATCAATGTAAAAGGTAAGTTGCAAGTTTAGACAAAGTATTCGTTGGTAATTCAAAATCAATAAATTCCGTTGTACCCATTTAAACTAAGATTTCATTGCTGTTCTTAAAAATTTATTTAACTTATAGGATTAAATAAATGGAAATATATCTTAATTATAAATGTTATTATTATTATCATTACTTACAGAAAAAATTGTATATTTACTGCAAAAAAGATTGTATAATATGAAATAAAGTTAAAAACATAAAAATTTAAGATGTCTTGCGAAAATCGACTCCGGAGATGCTGAGGCGTTAAAGATAAATATTCTTCCGTTTTAGGAATTAAAATCCTGTTTTTTTTTTTAAATCAAGAAGTGAAAATTATAAGAATGTTTTCAATCTAATCGAAAGCTTGATGCCTAAGACTTAGATATCAAAGACTTAAAAACTATACATAGTCTTACATCAGGAAATACCTAGCGAAGTGGGTGTGAGTAAAGTTCATTTTTATTATAATTTCTTTAAATGTAGGCTGCACTTTCAAAAATTGAGAATTTTTTTTAAAAACTGAAAAATATTTTAATTCGAAGTTTTTAAATTGTATTTTAGAGTAATGTATATTAGTAAAAGTATACATTTTCCCCCTTATTTTCAAACTCTACATGACATAACACCTTTTAAAACTTTTCTTTTTCTTCTTGATCACGGATTCCGCGCCAAATTTGATAAGTTCCTTGAGAGAGAATTTCGATGCAAAAACAACTACCAAATCAATTTACATTCACCATTTCCACAACATCAAAAAAAAATCTCTCTCTTAAAAAAAACAATTGAAAAACGAAAAAGAAATCTCGCATTCCTTTATTATCTCCCTTTCCGGGCGTCCAAAGAAAAAGAAAAGGGCCCCGTTGCAAGCGACAAGTCACCCCCATTCTTTTGATTTACGCAAAATATCTCGGGGAGCGGGCATTATAGGAAACGGGCCTTCAGATACTTTAGCGTCAGAAAAGTCAAAGAGCCATGATTTGAAGACCAAAGAGAAATAATAAGAATAATAAAAAGTCCTGGCTGCTCGTGACGTTGGAAAAGACCATTTTCCTTAATGTCTTTGCGGGGGCCGTGTGTCAACTGGAATAGGCAGGGGGACCAGAGGCTAGTTATGAGTTAACAGTTGATTGAATTGAAACCCCTCCTGTCTAAAGACCGCCATCTTTTATCCGAGCCTAAAGTCGTAGTTGACATTTTATGACGCAAAACGGCATTTCCTATTGGTTCAGAGATTTCTCTCTACGTTCACCTGATAAATCCGAAGCACTTTTTTTCTCCAGTTTACTTTGGCGATTTATCGCAGTCTTGGCGACGGTGGAGGGTTAGTTGCTAAATTTGCATTAATTTAAGTTGCATTTTATAAAAAGAAATGATGGTTTGATTAATTTAGGGAAGGAGGCACATAAGAAACAATGCTGGGTAATTAATGTCACCACAACACTTTATTTAAGGAAGTTGAGTTTATGTTATACTTTTAAATTAAGGAATATTTTCGGGGGAAAGAAAAAGAGGAAAAACTATTTTAAGATAATGTTGTTCTCTTAAAAAATATTTTTATATTAATTTTTCCACCGAAACAAAAACGCCTTCTAAATATGCAGTCTTTTTTTTTTTAAATGTATGATCATTCGTAATATTTTTTTAATATACTGCCGTTTTTAATTTATCATATTAAAAATGAGGTATACAAATTTTAGAAAAATAATGTATTTCTAAATTGTTTTACATACTGTTGCAATTATACAAGTAATCTTTTTTTTTTTAATTTTAATTTTTCGTGTATTTATTTCCGATGAAAAGTAAATAAAGTTCAACATTTTATTTTCGCTTAGCTTTCTTTGATTTCTCGGTTTGGTATAGAATTTTCTTTGAAATTCCTCTTTTATTCGGGCTACATAAAATATATATATAGAAAGAGAGAATATGTTTCATAATGAAATATTTTGAACTCCTTATTATTTATCTGGACAGGGTGAGAGGGTGAGAAAACGAATTGAAAAAAAAATATTTAAAATGTATTTTTATTATGAATCTTTAAGAGCAATTTAGTAGTTGTAGTAATAGAAGCTTTAACGAAGCTTGATAATTTAAATTATGCATAAGAACGTATGAAATAGAAAGTTGATATCACACATAAAAAGTATAATTATTTGATAATATACTTATTAGATAAGAAAAAAATTCTTGATATCTTTTAATTCTCATAGTTTAAAATGTAAGGAAAACTGCATTATTAATGTTTGATAAATACATATTTCTTTAATTTAAGAATGTTTCTTTTTTAGTAAGGTCCCTCTTTTAAGTAGCTTTTTATACATTTTTAGCTTTTTTACAACATTAAAAATGGAATATTTACTTTTGTTTAACAGTATAAGAGGCAATCTTTGGAAACAAATTTGAAAAGGGAAAAAATGTAAGCAACTTTAAAATAATACAATTAATGCTCTCTTTTTTAATACATACTTATATTATATTAATTGCTAATAAATCCTTTGAATTTGATAACTTCTTTAGATTTCAGTTTATTAAAAACGCCATTATATTGATTACAGAGTAAATACTGTTATTTTGATAATTATATTAGTTAGGATGTCTTTTTTAGCTCATAAGCTATCAGAATAATTAATCATTAAATCAGTTTTGAGGTACTAACATTTATGCATTTCATTTCATTTTTGCCAAAACATATAACTCGAGAAATTCGCAACCTCTAAATGGAATTGTGATTTATGAGATTAAATATTCGAAAAAGTATGTTTTTGCATTATTTCAAGGTAATTTCTTTAAAAGTTGGAGTGTATAACTACTGATAATTAAAAACGGATTCAAAAGTTATGTAATTCCGGAGAAATTTTATAACTTAAAATTATAGAATAGAGCATTCTCCCTCACTTGTTTCCTTTAAAATCTGATTTTATGCTTTACTATTTCCAAAAACAGTGATATTTAAAAAATACTATAAACTTATTTTATATGTTCAATTTAAATCACATTTTCCTGTACATAGAAAATTTAACTACAAAAATTACTTTAATTTTTTTTAAAAAATTTAATCCATAAAAAACTTGCGCTTGAGATTCCGATTTGGCGACAAGAAAAGAGGCAGTTAAAAAGGCCTTGCAACCCTTTTCCCCAAGCGTCAAGTTTTCTTAACGCAAAGGCAACAACTAAAGTCATTCGCAGACTTACGATTTCAAGTGTCCAGTCGAGATTACGCTGCTATCTCAACTCTCAGCTCCGTACAGAAGGCCCTTTTTTACAAACTACAACAATTTTGCGTCCCCCTTCCATTCTTTTATCTTTTTTTTTTCACTCCACTGTTTTTGTTACACGTATATATATTTTCACCGCCGGACATTACACGCAGATATTTATGACCAGGACTCCCTGGTGAAATGAGTGGAAAGAAGATATAATTTTTTATTTCTCCAGTGCTTAACCCTTGCTGCCGCGGCGCCCTCCCAAAAAAAACACAAAAATAAAAAGAGAAGAAAAGTATAAATTTTATTTGCGCCACAGTTTGAGAGTCGCAGATAAACGCGGGTAGGTTATGGATCCTCACAAATTCTTACGCTGCTTGGACACCTAATGCTTCGAGTAAAATATAAAAAGAGAGAAAGCGCATTCAATAAATAAAATAAAATAAAAAAAATGACGGGGGGGGGCGAAAATGTACCGCGAGAAACTTCCGAAGAGTTGCTTGAGCTGACAAATAGCATCCTTAAAGACGGTCCGTTAACCCGACGCACTTGCTTAATTCGAGTTTTCAAAGGTCTTGCGAGCTCTTAAAGAGGTAGAATAAAGCTTAATGGCGATCGTCATAAAACAAAGACATTTTTCTGATCTTTCAAATCGTTAACTCGCAACATGTTTTATTAATTTATCTAGCATTTTTTATATGTTTCTGAAGTTAATTCAAAAATATTTTAGGATGGTTGTAAACTGACTCAAAGATGTTAATTTTGATGCACAAGCCATTGCTGAAGGAAATTAAACAGTTCCTAAAAAATTAAATGATGATATAGTATATTGATGAGTTGAATTTCTCTGTCTATAGCCCGTGGTTTACAGCCACATAACTGGGATTAAAAAATCCTAACATTGATTTCATCAGACTGTGGATGAGTGGCTATTAGCGTTGCACTTAAAACAACACAAAGGTTAGCGGCGACAGACCTCATAATTTTAAACCGCAATCAAATGACAAGAACGAAACCCAAGCATCCCCTCTCCAAACCTCTACATCGCGTTAATGGAGACAGATTTAACATTCATCAGTCCCTCGACACGGCTGGTCTTCAGTGAGACTAAGTTCAGAACCCGCAACTTGACAACGCCTGCTACGAGGTCTTGACCATAGCCAATAAGCTACTGCGGTCTTCATCGGACTGTGAGTGAAAGAAATTAGTGAATAAGTGTACTGTTAATAGGCCCTCATTGTTAAAGGGGGAAAAACTACCAAATTGGGGTTTTAAAAAGCTTTAAAATCTCTTGAGTGAAAACACAGTCTTTTACTAAGAACATATTTACTATAATATGGTTGGTTAAGCCACAGGGATGGAGGAGGAAAAGTTTTTTTGGAAGAGTGTCACTATTTGATAAAAAAAAAATAATTAAACGTGCGACTTCCAACTTTTCCAACAAGCAAATGTGGAAAAGTGAAAAAATGTTACTTATAAGCTTTTTATGGGATTTTTACGCAAATAGTACATTTTTAATGCAAGTCTATGCAGTCGAAATTAAAAAATAATAAATAAGACGAAAGTGCAAACTTATCTTTTACTGTTAATAATTTTTTTACAATTTCAATCGATTATGTTAGGTATAAAATAAAAAAATGAGTCCTTTATATCATTCATTTCAAAACAATTGTTAAACGCCCAGTATTTACTTAAAATGGCCTTATGCCTTCAAAATTAGTTTGTTATAGGTGCACATCAGCTAGTTTTGAGTGATATTTATTTTACTATGTTTTAGTAGAAAACATTTATTCACAAACATATTTTAATCCAAATGTTGAGAGGTTTTTGTCTGAGACAACCCCACTTGAATAAAATTGTGAAAGATAATTATTTATTATCTTTCAAAAATTTTAAAATTTTCAGTAAGTCTTCGTTTGCTACTGTTACAACTCTACCGTGCCGAGGGTCGGCCACCCCTGGGCCAAGCAAAGGCTGTGGGTCACGAATTTTGGTTTTATCTGATCAAAGAGATCCGTGATCAAAATGAAGTAGTGGGAAATTTTAGGCGTTAAATTATCAGGATTAGGATTATCAAAGCTCTCTCGCAGAGCTGCTTGCGGTAATATTACGATCAACAAAGAATAATTTCAGATGAGATAGGCTTCATCTAATCACGTTTAAAAAATAAAAAGCTTATCCCTGGCAGCCTGCTTTCTGATTCAAATACGTTTTAAATTAGGCAACATTTTCTACCTTGCTGGACTATGAGGCCTTTAAAATGAAAGAAATTCATTGATTTTCTTACAAATGAGCTTTTACCTCAATTACCTAAACTAGGATATTCCGTAAAATGAATTAGTATTTATTTGCAGGTGCAGAACAACGCAGCTACGAGTAACTTAGAATAAAAATGAGTATCTCAACTGCGTCTCTCTTCTGTGAAGAAGAATTGAATAGCTGTAACTCAAGTTGCCTTAAGCTCGGGTTTCCCTTCTCTTCGCAACCCGACACCTCAGCAATAACACAAATAAGCTACAACTCATAAAAAAAAGGGAAGGCGGCAAATACCTTTATATATTGGTTCATGCATACCCGAGACGAATTCTTGTCTTGAGACTGATACCCGACACGCGAGGTGGACCATGAAATTTGCTTTGTGCTCCCTCCCCTCATTCATAGGGGGCGATTGTGTCTTGCGATAAGCCACAATGTTAAGATATCTGGAAGGGGAGCAGGGTAGGAGAATCGGGCACGTGAGCCCTATTTACTTTCTCCCTATCCCTTTCTTCAGAGGACAACTCACACCTGTCCTTGCCGCTTGTTTAGGATAAAAATCTTGGTTTTTTTTTTTTAAGAATCACGCCTTATTGGGAAAATTGATCTGTTGCAATCTATCATTGCTTCGAATGAAATTAAAATATATCATTTTTAAGGTGACTGATTATGTTCAGAACTGGGATTTTAAAAAAGCGTATAAATGAATACTTCTTTATTTAGTGTCAGTTGAATTGTGTGTGTGTGTGTGTGTGTGTGTGTGTGTGTGTGTGTGTGTGTGTGTGTGTGTGTGTGTGTGGTGTGTGTGTGGTGTGTGGTGTGGTGGTGTGTGTGTGTGTGTGTGTGTGTGTGTGTGTGGTGTGTGTGTGTGTGTGTGTGTGTGTGTGTGTGTGTGTGTGTGTGTGTGTGTGTGTGTGTGTGTGTGTGTGTGTGTGTGTGTGTGGTCTTATGAATATTATTTCAAGAAAAAATTATTTAAATGTTTCACTTTATTATTTAAATACAATGACGCTTTTTTAAAACATTCTCCTTTCAGAAAAAATGTTTCTGTAATAATGTTTTGCCTATATATAGTACTATTACATAGGGGTAGAACTAGGTTTTTTTTAAATACCTTAAAATCCGGCGAATAATGCGCACCTATACTTTCAAGCTGCATTTTTTTTTTAATTTTAAGGCATATTCGCCGCATAACGCTCACCCCTTTCTTTACAAAACAGTCTGAATTGTATAGTATACAATACTCTTATGTTTTGAAGTCATTTATTCGAGATATTATCCTAGATTTTGAATAAATAGTATACTTCTAAAACAACAACTCTTTTAATTCATAAGCCATGTCATTTCTTTTAAGTAAGCAGCATCTCGATATGTGTAGAAGTCATTTTTTTTATGCTTACCTCTTTTGTTATTTTTAAGGCTATTGTTTTTATAGCCGGCGCATAACACGCACTCTTAAATTTCGATAATTTTTTTTGGAATAAAAGTTCGTGCTATACGCCAGATTTTACGGTACATAATTTAAAAATGGAATTGTTCATATTTCAACAAAAGTTTTACAAAAAGCAAGTGATTCAAAACAATTTCAATTGATCATACCTCTGAAAATATCGGAACTTAATTTTTCAAAAACTTTTAATTTAGCCCCGGTATAGAAGTCCCATCTCCATGTAGGAAAAATATTATTAGTATAGAAGCATTTTTGATTAAAAGGAGAATGTGTTTTGAAGATATGTCATTCTTTCGGCACATTTTTTGCCAAACAAATTGCGTTTGCACAATTTTTTTTTATCATAATATTCTTAAAATAATTTTATATGTATTTTCTAATTCAAGTGATACTAAATATTAAAAAAAATTATCCTTTTATGCACTTTTTCAACATTTTGTGCCCGAACGTAAATCCTTAAACATAGAGAACATTAAAGATACTTGGTATAAGGTTTTCTTTTTTTATCCAAGAAGGATCACTGTACAACATCGGCCTATTTAATCATTTCTTGACACTTTCTTATACTTTGTTACATAGGATTGTACACATTTTCTCTTAGGTTATGTGACGTATGTGACTTACAATCATCCACACAACCATACAAAAAATCGCTTTTTATTTACTATTAATAATTGCCTTTTTGATTACTGTACATACAACAGAGTAAAGAATATGTATTTTTCACATCATGTACATCAATTGCACTGTACATCAATGAAAAAACTATGTTTTTCGTACAATTTTTCGTAACATGTTTAAATGTAAATAATGTTTAAAAATTTTAAGCTGACTTACGACTTTGTAATTTGAACGAAGCAACCATAGGTCGAAGAAGCCCATTAATTGGATGCACAGTAAAAATATATTATTCTTGCTTCATTATTGTGAAATGGAGTGTAACTCAAAAAAGAAAGTCATAGATTTATCTTTCAAATTTTTATTTATTTGGCCTTAAAATGGAGATTCTAGAAATAGTTTTGTTTCCCAGTTAAAATATATATTATTGAATTTAAATACAGATTATTTATGCGTAAAGAATGGATTTTCATTTCTTTGTTTGTCTACTCAAATTTTCTAGATGTTAATCAATAATTTATAATGCATAACAATAATCTCCTTGTTAATTTAACTGCTCTAAAGAAGAAAAAAAAGAAGTCTAGAAACTTTATTAATACAAAATAATTCTTAATACTTGGCTATTTGCTTTTCTGACGTTAAAATAATTAACGTCTCAGATTTTGACAATTTTAATTCAATGTATTTTGTAATGTGTTTATTTCATTTTTCCTGTATTATGAGTTATACCTTTAAAGTTCTTAAAACTTATAAAATATTTCTCCCTTAAAATATAGTCTGTAAATCAGTGCTTCTCAAACTTTCTATACTTGTGACACAATTTTCAATGATATAATCCCCCCCACCACCCACAAACAATAAAAATATATTAAATTAAATAATAATATACTTTGACGCGTGTAGAGCTACAATACGACTTTAATTTTAAGCATTACAAATAATCAAGATAAGCATTAAATTTTGTATATAATTTTATGAAAAGCCCATAGGGTCATTGGTAATTATTAAATGTTTTTAACTTAGTACTGTCAAATTAATTATGAAACACATTTTGCAGTACTGATACAGTTACAAGTGTATTATATCAGTGTAAATGTGCATTTTGTTTTTTATTATGTCAATGTATTTTGTTTTGCTTCCTTTCAGTAAATTAATATTTTTAATAATCTTTTTTTTTCGTCTGTTCGATACACTCGCGCCCCCCTTGTAGGGTTGTCACGCCTCCCTATGGGGGTACGCCCCACAGTTTGAGAAACACTGCTGTAAATAATAATTCTAAAAAAATTATAAGAACAAAAAAAGTTTTTAATTACTTTAGAAATTTTTTTTTAATTTTTAGATTCTCTAAATATATTTTTAATCTGCTGAGTTATTTTAAAGAATAAATATGCAGCACATCACTTACGTGTTACTAAACTTGAGTCCCCCCCCCCGAAAAATAATAATTTAATTTTGTTCAATAAAAATTAAAATAAAAGATGAAAGAAATGAAAAGAATGTGATGGTTATCTCCTTTTCATACAGAAGCGCTTATGAAAAGTAGATATTATTAAGTCCTTAAATCTTCTCTTTTTCATGTGAAAAGATTATATGTAAGTTTTTAAATCTACCCCTTAATGGAACAGATTAACCAACACTTTTCCTTACTTTTATAATATCTAATAAAACAAAGAATGAGAATGTTATAATTTTTTTATATAGAGTATATGTTATCTTGATGTAACGAAAGTGTGGGAATACTAAGATTACCACAATTATATATATATAGTTTGAGCTTTCAAACTTTATTCTTACTGCGAAGGAGGATCCAGGGAAGAAAGAAATAAAGTTTGTTCAATGTGTTTTCTCTGATTAACCCGCGTAAGTGCAGTGAAACAACATTTACAAGTGAGTGAAGGGGTCTTTATTAACGTCGCACTATAAAGCAATACGAAGGCCATTAGCGAAGAACCTCAAAATTTAACAACACTTACAAGCGTAGATTTGTGTAAAATGGAAAAGGAAAGAAATCATCCACACAAAAAAATTGAGTTTATGCAAAAAATTATGATACTTAACGATTCAATTGACAAAAATCGGTCAAAAAATCAAAAATAATTTTTTAGCCTAAATTATTCTTAATATACTTTTCTGTAACCTCTCAAAATTTGAAAGCTCTAAGTTTAAAAAACGCAGAGTTGTGATAACTTATACGTTTGTTTTTATTCATATTCCTATGGCAAATCAAAACTTTAAGTTTACTTATCCTAGAAAGATAAAATAACTAGTTAGTTTTCATTGTTAGTCTTCATTTTAAATGCAAAGGCTTTTTTTCTATTGTGCCTAATGCTTTGAATTTTTTTTTTTTTTTTTACCTATTGCTAATAGTGCATGCAACAAAAGTTGGTATGCATTTTTGAATCAACAATATTGTACGACAACATAATTGGTGCTGTACGAATACCAATTATGTTATCGCAAAATCCATGCCAACTTTTGTTATACATAGTTTGATGTACTTGTAAATCGAATTTCATGCGTGTACACAAATTTTTGTAGGAGGAGAAGCATTTTAAAATTACTTCACAATTTTTAAGTTTTTTCCTTAAAAAATTAAATGGCTTGCTTTTTATGATATTTTGAGCACAAAATCTGTTTTACATAGAATACACATATAGGAAAAAACCAAAAAAATTTTGAAAATTCTTCAATTAAAATTTTTTGTTTAAATCGTACCATGTCCCCTTAACATAGTTAATTTTTCAAAAATTCGAATGCTATGCGTACGAACATGCACGTGTGCTTATTCTTTCTTAAACGGATAAAACATTTTATAACTTGTGCTGTATCAAATATGAATCAAACAAGAGTTGTGTTTCAAAGGGCTGTTTAACTCATTGGACTAAATTAATCATACTTTTTTTTTGTTTAAAGCCATTTTTTCCCTTAAGACACTATTATTGTATATTAATTAGTTTATTTACTAAAACTACAATTATTAATATACCTTTTTTGTTGTAATGCTTTACAATAAAGTTACAGTTTTATCATTAGCATTATGTTTGGTTCTTGTTTTAGAACAACTTTTATTTTCTGAAGGATTTATCAGAATTTATCTTTCAAGTAGTTCTTCCAAGTCGCTTAACCTATTTACATATGAACTCATGGCGCACACATGGCGTCCTGGGAATCCGGACGCCCTCCCCCCCCAAAAAAGCCCTTGATTTTTTTCGATTGATTATAATTCTATGTATATAGTACGTAAAAATTTATCAAGTACTTGTTTTTAATAGTTAATTTTATTAATTAATGCTAATTATTCATTTATTGAATAATTTTTTACAGTTTTTTGTTCCCGAAAATCGACAAAATTAAAATAATATGTTGGGTGGCGTATTGAAGCATGGTACGAGAACAGTGGACTTTCGACCTTGAAAAATTCCTGTGTGCGCTACTGTATGAACTCATACACTTTACTGAACGAATACTTTTCTTATATAAATCTTAAAGAATGCCCAGCGTTTCCATATTTACGATGTTGTCTTGAAAAGTTCCAAATTAACGCATACCAGAACAATACTAATGGATCTTCGAGCCAACCCTTCGGCATGCGAGAACTCTCTAAAAAATTAGCACTATCTATTACGGAACCTCCCCTAAACATTCCCCCATGGATATAAATAACTTTCACCCCACATCTCAGTCCCTCACACCTTACGTTCGCCCCAGCTGGTATATAAAAAAAATCTATTTTTAAATTCAAGGCCAAATTCTAGTCTACTAACCGACATATTTGAAGGGGGCGACCCTCTTAGAGGTTTGTCTCTCTTATAATTCTGCCCCCCCCCGGTATAATGATGCATCTTAAGTGAAAGGTGGGGAAGAAAAAGAACTGAGAGCTAAAGAAAGTTCCTTTTTAGTCGAACACAAAGAGTCTGTAGGAGAAGAGAGATTAGGTCTAGAAAAAACGCATATCCCCTTTGTGGGAGGGAATGTTTTTCATGCTTTAAAGACGATTTTTCCCCTCTTATGAGCAGGCTCCACGCGTTGTACGTGTGTGCACGCGACGTTGGAATGAGGGTTACCCTTATATGATGTATAGTGAGTAAAGAAAAAAAAGAGAGAACTTAGGGAAACCTTAATTGTGATTTATGTAGCGAGGCAAAGTTGAATTTTTATTTTGACTAATAGTATAGGGGGAAGTATGATGTTATGAAAAAAAATGTAGTTTTTCTTGTGTGGAATTGTTTTTAAATTAAAATTATTTTAAAGAATAGGTTTGCTATTTTAAGAAGTTATTGTTTTCCTACAATAACTTTTCTCAAATATAAATATTTGTCTTATGTAAATCCTAGATGAGCTAACTTTCCATTTGAAAACTACTTAAAAGATTACCGTTCAAAAAAATAAGCTCTCAAATGTACGTAACTCAATTTTTTTAACGCTTTGTCCAGCATGTAGATGAAAATTTGCTCAAAAATAAATTCCACGTTCGAAATTAAAATATTAACTCACCTTGCGTATCATTACTTCACGCGACGTTTAAGGCATGGGCCAACTGGGCCAGGGCATCGGCTTCTTCTCGTTCTCGATTTAGTCTTAATAAGACATTAATTCAAATAATTCCAACGGTCAAATGTTATTTAATTGGTAGTGATATTTGTTCTCGTGGTCAGGTTGCTGAAACTTCGGAACATGTATTGTTGTATTGTAACCAATTTGTTTTTGTAAAAGAAAAAAATTTAAAAAAGAGTTGAAGACGTTTAGATATTTTTTTCCTGGTCACCTGTTCTGTCTTTGTTGGTCAATTGTACTGAAAGCCTTAATGTCTTAAGAAAATTTATTTACTGAATAGATTTTTAAACTTTTATTGTCCACCCCTTATTTATATTTTTGTATTTTCTCCCTTCCTTTTTATTTTATTTTTTTATCTTAAATGTACTTTTAATTTTGTTTTAAATTATATAATTGTGTAACCACTTACATCTGTAAAACTCATGTTATACAATGTGGAGCATGAGGAGTTTTTCAAATAAATTAATTTTAAAAAAATGTTATTTCTGGCTGTATTTTCCGAAAAACTGGGAATTTCCAACGATATGTCAGCAGGCTATATATGAGGGCCGTCATCTATGTATAGGCCTAGGCCTACCCCCTTACACTATTATTGTTCATTCAGTCAAAAGGCAACATTCGGACTAGCGAGTGTATGTGATAATAAATCCCGCACATTTATCTGTATCGGGTTATTGTTTGTTCGAGTATTTGACAAAGTATGCTACGTACTGTCTACTTTTAAGGGTTATTGTTGAACCCACATTTATGAAGGGTCCCGGGGCCTACTTTTGTGTATGGGCCCAAGAAGTCTTAAGACCTCCCTGATTTCACGTTGGTAATGTGGTTACCAAAAATAATCCTCTATCTTTCCCTCTCTCCATCAGTTTAACAATTTCTTAACAAACAAAGCTTCACTTAAAAGTTAAAAGCTCTTTATATAGCGCAACTACTTGGGACTCATTTTATTAATTTTTTTTCTTTTCCTCTTTGCAACACAATGAGATACATTTTTTTTTCTAACAGTTTCTAAGGTTTCTAAAACATTAAACAGTATAAACCTGTTGCCAAGAAAATTGCGCGTGATCTCACAAATAACTTTAAAACTGTAACAAAGATATTATAGGTTCAAAGATATTTAAAAATGTAATTGAAATAATTTTTGTGCTCCTAGTTGTGCCTGATATTGTGTACATAAACGTACCTAAAATTAATGCAAAATATTACGTTGTGGATTTGAGATAAAGTATAGGAACATTTTATAATTGAAACAAAAGTAACAAAAAAGTTTTATTTTTAAAACATTTTCCAATATTAAATAACTTCCGAATTTTTTTTTATTCCCTTTTAATATCAAAACAATAATTCGAATGCAAATAAAGTATCGACTGCTAACAGCTCCTAGTTACCTTTCTTCTCACAAACCGATTCGAAAATCTAATGGAAATCTCGATACCAGATGGCGCCACGCTCAGAAGTGTTCAAAGCATTTGTACAAAAAATACTGCCATTAATGTTATAGGAGTGGAATTTTCAAAGAAGTTGCAGCCTACAAGCCGGAGGAGGAGGGATGGTGCTTGGCACGCGCACGACACGCAATTCCCACTTTCCCTCCTTTTTTTCCTCTTTATCTTTTTGAATAATATTTTTATTTCTCTTCTGTAAGGGGAAGGAGGGGCTCCCACTCGGGATGTTCAGACGTAAACATATTAAATCTAAATTTTGCGTTTTTCTACATCTGGTACATCTCGGGGATGAGAATTGGCTTGCTGTCTTTCTGCAGTGCATTTTTAAAAGGAGGAGGGAGATTTTCCTTTCTTTTTCCTTCTTGTATTTTGTTCGCCGGTATTTTTACGATGGCCAGTTTTCACTCTCCCTTCCCCCTCTTCCAATTGGCCTCAGCTGTTTCGCCTTTGTGTTAGGGTTTATGAATTATATATTGCTGAAATGCGTTCGTCCCCACCTGGCACGTGTTTACAGTTAAGTGTTATTTTTTTTTCTTTCTCTCTCTTTTATTGCCTTCTTCATCCTCTTCGCTTTATCTGGCATTCTGGATGTTTTTTGAAGGCAGTGAAAGTATTTTGATGATTACTTAAAAGAGTTCCTGATGGCTCTTAGACACTCGTTATGTTTTATTGTTTACGTTTTGATTCAGGAAAAGAATTTTTTTAGGAAAAAAAATCTAAGAAACATTTTAGAAAGCAGGTAAAGAAGGTATGTTAATATCCAGTGCAATTCAGATTTAATGTGATTGGCTACGTTCGAAACCGTGATTTTAAGAAGGCATATAAGAGATTTTTAATATAATAGACATATAAGGAATTTTATAAGGGTTTTTTTTTAATATTTAGTATCAATTGATTTAGAATGTAAACCACATAAAATTGTTTTAAGAATATTTATGCAAGAAAATATTGTTGAAATGCAATTTTTTTGGCAGAAAATGAAGGAAGCAGGACTTATTTTAAAAACATTCTTCTGACATGAAAAATGCATTCTTAATAATAATATTTGAGCTTTATATATAGCTGTGACTTCAAATATATAATTTATAAAGAATTCACATCCCTTCTTCCCTAGAGGAGTGGGAGGAACTAAATGATCAGACGACATGATGAACTTCAATTATTCTATTTATCTTTATACTCAACTCAGACACAAATAACACTCTAAATAAGATAACCTTGATCAGTCACTTAGGGGGTGAGACGAAATTGCATGGGGAGAATATATTCAATCATACAGATCTACCTTTAAGATAACTTTATACAGAACTTGTTTATTTAATGACCGCACTAATAATCTAACTCCCTAACATGGACTTGATTAAAGATCACAGTACCTGAACTCTTGCGGTCTTCTAATCCTTGCGTTTACTTTAACACGGCTCCAACAGTTAAACTAAGCACTTTCTTAATACTCCGACTTCTCGCTTCCTACACTGTTTACGTATACGTTTCACTGAAGATTTACCTCACTTTTCATCTATTAACAATTCACTTCACTTCCAATTATTCTCACTTCACTTCCAGTCTA
>BMAO01006485.1:33720-80737 GCA_019973975.1 Trichonephila clavata
TCTTAAGAAAGAAATTTTTTAGATTAAAAGAATATTCATTTATTGGTTTGAAATACGCTCATTGACTACATAAAAAAAAAATTAGAAAAAGATATTAGTGATAGCGTTTGTACATCGGCAATAGTAAATTTATTTCAAAACAAACGTTGTTTTACGTTTAAAAGGAAAAAATTTTCATTCTTGAATAAAATTTGCATGCGCAATGTAAAAAAAAAAAAAAAACTAGCTCCTCCGTTGACTGTAAGTTTGATCATACATGACATTTTTGAAAATGAGTTCATTGTACAAATTTTTAAATCTAATTTATTTATTTGTTCAGAAATTTGTAATCAAATTTAACGGTCCAATTTTTTTAATGAGTAATGAAAAGGCAATTAAATTTTCCAACAAGAAAAATTTATTTCTCTCATATAACAGTTGTCATGAAAATTAATTTTTAAAGCATGCAATTATCTTTTTTCTCTGCAACATCATACCAATTAATTTTTTGGTATCTTCTCATATATAAAACTTCAATTTTATTATTCACGAGATCAAAAATAATTTTACAAAATTTTAAGATGCAATTTTTTTTAAATTTAACATCAATGATTTTGATTTCAGTAAAAATTCTAAAAAAGTTCTGTTAATATACTGAATTTTTAATAAACTTTATGAAAAAAGTATGGATATACATATTTGCTCATTTTCCGTTCTGTGATTTTTTTTTAATACAAATATTCAAAATTCTTTCTAAACTCCCAACTATCATTTGATATTTATAAGTTTAAATGAGGAACTAACTGAGAAACTAACTAACTAAGGAAATAACCGAGTAAATGTTCTTATCAATTCCTTTTAAAGTTTTCTGATTGGTCGTGGTAGCCTACTGGCCATGGCCATGGTCACGAGCACGTGACCGGCGTGCCATGAGTTCGAGCCTTAGTGCCACTGAAAACCTGTGACCCCGGTAGCCAAGTGATCAAGGTATCGGATCATGGCTAGCGTGTCATGAGTTCGAGCCCAGTACCACTGAAGACCCGCCGTGTAGGGAAGCGATGCACGTTCAATCTGTCGAGAGCTCAAACTTCCCCCGTTGGTGTGGTGTGGTAGTTAGGAGAGGGGTGCCAGTTCAGGTGTCGTCCGTGTCACTTGACCATGGTTCAAAATTACGTGGACCATCGCCAAAAGCCCTCGCGTAGCTGAACAGCGCGACGTTAATATTCAATCACTCACCCGATGATGAGGTGTCAGCTCAGGTGTCGTCCTCATCACTTGACAGTGATTTGGTTTATCACGAAAGGCCCTCGTAGTTTTTTATAGTACGACGCTAGTAAACACTCACTAGTTCCCTGCCCTTGTACCTTTAATTTTCAGGATACTTCCGGAAATGCAGGAAACTAATTTGAGAAATTTAAAGGAACTTCAAAACTTAAAAATACATGATAGTTTCATAACTCTGTGCCTTTCCATATAACATCAAAATCTGATATAAGCATTCGTCATATGAAATATAACGACGAACTTGTACAATTTCATTAAGATTCCTGGGGAAGGTATGATATCATTATTTTAAATGCAGTTCCTATATCCATATTAAAACTCGAGTAGCCTAGTTGAATTTTAGGTGGTTTGAGGTTTTTTCGGCACAAGAGTCAACTTGGCTATACTACACCAAACAAAAGACAAAATTATTCGAGATGGTGATTATAAGGAAAATAAATTCTACTTCACACAAAAATTGTTAAAACTGAAACAAAAATAAAATAAATATAAAAAGTTCTGAAATCATTTATAAAATATCAGATGATGTACAATAAAATCCATAAAAAATTTTATTTCATGTAAAAGACCAATGGAACGTAAGAATGCAAATAGATCAGGGGGGAAGAGGATTTCCTAACCAAACATGTCATAGTTTATAAATATGTGTTGGAATTTGAATATTGATCTTTATTTTATTATTTTTGAATGTCTAATTTGTATGGCAACGGTAAAACCCAGATTGCTCCCACTATTTATACTGGTGCATCTGGCACCATAGTTAGTAGTAAATGAATTGCGGAAAATTAAACAGAATGAACTATAGAAGATTTGTTGTTCAATTTGTCTTGGATTACTTTCAAGTCCGTATATCAGATGATGTACAATAAAATCCAGAAAAATTTTACTTCATGTAAAAGACCAATGGAATGTAAGAATGCAAATAGATCAGAAGGGAGAGGGAGCTTTTCTAAGCAAACATGTCATTGCTTAAAGATATGTCTTAAAAAAAGATATTTCTCTGGGATGAAGAATGAGAGATTTCTATTAAAATATGCAAAACTGAGAGGTTATACCGGCAAAGTCACATGCTGGAGGACTTTCTCCTAGCAACAAATGTTTGTGAGTTAAACGGATATGTCTGATATGAAGTTGAGTCAAGTGGACATCGGGTCTTTCACACCTAAGCAACTGCGCATTGTGTAATGTATGGATTAATATGATGTAGCTTGTTAATGACTTGTTGATCCCAAATCTCTTGTCATATATAGTGGGTATAGCGCAGTATAGAAATTTTAAAAATCCTAGTAACAGACAAGCTGCTGCATGTGATTAGACATGCGGCAGCCTAGTGGTTAGGGTCACGAAATTGTGGCTAGCGTGTCATAAGTCCAAGTCCTGGTGTCACTGAAGACCTGCCGTGTAAAGGAATTGATGCTCTTTAAATATGTCGAAGCTCAAAGTCCTCCAATTGGTAGTTTGGAGAGAGGGTATCATCTCATTCATTCTCTTCTCGACTTCACTTGACCGAGATTCAAAACTACGAGGTCCGCTGTCAATAGACTTTGTGTTTCTTTATAGTGTGATGTTTATAAACATTCACTCTACTTTGGCAAAGTACATTATTCAGTCTTCCTCCTGGTGAGCAACACTGTTTGCATGATTAAGATTAATACGAACTTCATCGCTAGTTTCAAGTAAAATTATTGCGAATTCCTCACAATCGAATGCCAATTCACTCATTCCCGTGAAAAAATCACCTAATATAAGCATTTTAAGATCAAATCCCGTTAAATCTTTCTCCTCCTTCGATCTAAATCGACAAGAAGACCCCATAATGTGGCGAATTTCCTCTTCTCCTTTCTAAAAAACGAACGTTCCGAAGAATTATCGCTCCTCCGACACTGAAAAATATAGCCCGACGGACCTGTAAATTGACATGGGCTTACAGGTTCCGGAGACATCGTTAAAATAAAAGAAGCAAAGGAGAAGAGAAAAAAGTAGTCAATTTTGCAGCGAGAATAGGTCGAGCTTAATCCCCCAGATGTCCGATGCCACAGCCACCTCTTGACAAATGCGACTCCGGAGAAGTTGATCCGTTCTTTGGAAATGAAACTCACTTGACAGCCCTACGCCCATTTGGAGTCTTAACACAGCTTACACTCTTTCCATCTTCATCTTAATTCACTGCCGAAAATTTTTCTTCTATCTTTTTCCATCTTCTCCCGAGTTTTTTTTTTTTCTTAAGATTAAGGAGAAGAGTAGTTGCGAAGACTTCAACTTAATCTTTTCTTCCTTTCTCTTATTTTTTTGCTTTTTTATCGTGCTTTCATTCTTTTTTGGAAGGGGGTTTTACTCCCCCTCTCTCTTGCCCACCGAGTGTTTCCACCCTTGAGATGCCTTGACGCAAATACGACATCTATACGATACCATCGGTTGTGCCTAGTGACTGTCAGGCGATAAGACAACGAGCTGAGATGTATCGGTCGTAAAGGAGATGGTTATTTTTCTTTTCCGAAGGATTTGTTTTAAACATACAAAGGATTGGTTTTCACCTACAACGATAGATCTTTTCCACCGAGATTGAGGATTTACTCCGGCCCTGGGGAATCTGGGTTTGACACCTGTGCTTTCTGATCTTTAATGAGAGAATTAATGAATTCAGCTATAAATACTTTATCTAATCAAAGACAGGAACAAAACCAATAAGACTATAGAACGTGTGGAGCTAATAAATGCAATATATTTCACTCCTGTATCAACTACATTGAAGAAATAAGCTTGTGTAAGTAGCATATGTTTTGTATTGATGAGGAAATTAAATCTGAAATATACAGTCGACTCTCGATAATTCGAAGTTGGAGGGATCAATAAAAAACTTCGAATTATGAAAAGTTCGAATTATCAAGAGACTAAAAAAAAACTCCCAAAATACACAAAGAGAAACTTTTTTCTAACACATTTGAATTTGGAACTATGTAATAAACAAACAATTGCACATATGTATAAAATTATTTTAAAGTATTTTTAAAAAGTATACATTATACAGTATATAAATATTGTGCAGAAGTTAATAGATTTACGTATAAAAGCAATTATTGAAATAACACATACCGTCCACGATTAATCTTTTTTGATGAAAAATCTACCATCCTTTTTTGTTTTATGGCAATCAATCTAACTTTGTCAGTAGATTTTTCTAGAATAAATAAAGCTTGAAAAACGTCCGCGTCAACATGATTTTGAAAAAAAAGTTTGCTTATAGTTTGTTTAGCTTCTGTCAGAGTTATCGGAGTCAACTCCTCCGATTCGTCTGCATCACTTTCTGTGTTATTGTGGTCCAAAGCCACAATTTTAGCTTTTTCAGGGAGAGACACACAGGGACAACAAAACTTGTAAGCTCCAACATGTTTGCTACAAGACTGTAAATGATAGCGAGTGTTCGAATTGCCGAGAGTTTTATAAGATAACTTTGAATTATCGCGTGTTGTAGTCTGGCCAGCCACAGATTTTACTTCGAAATATTGAGTGTACCAAAACGTATTGCTTTAGTTCGAAATAAATATCAAGAGTTTTTCTAGGGACCGAGCATATACTTCGAATTAGCGAGAGGTTCGTATTATCGGTTTGAATTAGCGAGAGTCGACTGTATATAAAAATGAAATCGAAACAAAATAATGTATATGTGCATTATGTTTAATAGCATTTAGAGGCAAAATGCAGACTAATGGTGTAATTTTATACCATTGTCGAATGACAAATGCAACACCTGAGTTTGCACTCAATTATTCTTCCATACAAGGTAAAGAGTCTGAACTCCAACAGATTTAAACTTTTAATTGGTTTGCCCGTACACCCGTACGGGCTACCGAAAGCAGCCGGTTTGCCCGTACCACTATACGGCACTCATATTTTTTTCTTTCTACCTTTGATTTGCATCTATTTTTAGTTCTTATAGTGAGATTATTATTGCTAGTGTTTTTAAGAGATGCAGTTTGGCCTAGGTACTGAGATATTTCTCTTCCGGGATTTTCTTTGGGGATGAAGGCGGGAATTTTCCATTGAAGGCAGGAATTTTGATTCTTGAAAATATTCGATAAAGAACAGGGATTAGCTGGGCATTATGTAATTTGTTGCTTGAGAAGAAATGAAAATGGGAAGATAATCCAAAAGAGAGCGATATATTATTTCTATACCCAATGCAATTATGCACACACACACACACAAAATCTTCAACCGTTTGAAAAAGAGGTACGAACACGAAATTTTTTTTAAGTATGAGAGAAATTTTCTTAAGATATGTGCAACATTTTTCAAAACATGCAGAATATACTTATATGAAGCAAACATTTGCGGGTTTTGTGTTCCACAATTATAAAATAAATAATAGCATAAAAACCTTAAAACTGAAAATTAAAATAAAATTCTTTCATTTTCGCATTTCGTTAAGTAGTATTATGCTTAATTGTATGTAACAAAAAAAATGCCTTTTTCAGTGGGGGGGGGGGACATTCTGGGCAAAAAAATTTACCATGTAAGTGGTCAAAGAGCATTTATCTCATTAAATGACAGGAACTTAGTAGAATTAGGTCTCGAACACATGGCTTGACAGAAACATTGCCAGCTATGCTCTTGCAGCCGAGTCCACTCATCCACCGTGGCATAGATAAAATAATTTATGCAATATACCCTGGCATAGCTTGTCCTGTATGAAAATTCCTTAGGGTTTTTTTTTTAGAAAGCAAATAAAAAAGATCGCATTCAATTTATTTGAGTGTCAAAATGTTTCATGTATTGGGGCCCCTATAACTTGGGGTCTCCGTATCATTGATGCTGTTGTAGCTACGCCCCTGATAATCTATGTATTTATGATGAGCATATACAGAAATGATCTAACTTTCTTTTGCTCATTAAAAGAATTCATTAAAGTTGGATTAATTATGGAAAATCTAAATTGTGTTAGATCATATTATCACATTTTTTATAGTAAAGTTCTACTAAATATAGTTGAACTCTGAAAACTTTACTAAGTGTTTGATCGCATTTTCACTGTTTTTTGCTTGAAACTTTAAAATTTAGGAGATACGTTTGAAAAATACAATGAACTCGAATAGAGAAAAATACCGCAAGCTGAGCTCTTACAGTACTGATAGAAGGTATTTTTCCCAGGGGAAAACTCAAATTTGTTATCAATATGAATGAAAACTTATACAAGTATAAAAATAAATGCACAAATTATAAGAAAAATATCACTCTAAATTCTGAAAACTATGAGCCATGAAAAGCTATCAAGATTTTTGTAACGGCTTACTTTTTCCTTTGTACGTTTTGATGATTAATGAAGTATATGTGTTAAAAAAATGTAAGAAAATCTGCTACATTATATGTCAGGTTTATTTTTATTCTATGTTTTTATATTATCCACGCACTCACTATTCTAGATTTCAAAAGATAACGGCATTGCATATTTACATTTCAGGCTCTTCGCGAAAAAATAGTGGGCGTTATACGATTTACATACCTAAAAATTAAAAAATGCAGTTTGAAGGTATAGGTATACGTTGTACGCCGGAATATACGGTCAATTTAACAAAAACTTTTTTCCTAAGCTTAATATTCTTTATTTTTAAATGCAAAATCTTGAGGATTGTTTTATTAAAAAAATTCTTGCGTTTGAATAAGAGAATTATGCAAAAATTTAAGTTTAAAAAAAGCCTTAAAGATATTAAAATGAGTACTTTTTTAAGCAGTATTTGTTTCATCATTACCTTAAAAATTACAAATCTCTTCTTTAAATTGCATGAAGTCGTAATGCCTCGAATACAATAAATTAGAAATGCATTTGATTTCCCTCCGTATTTTTGTGAGCCTACATATAAAATAATAAACTATAGTTGAGAGCATGTTAATTTAATAAGAGCATAAATCTGATTTTTCCAAATGTTATTTTTATTTTTATTTCTTTTTCAGTTAAAATGAATTTAATGCCACAAATTTAAAGCAAGTCAGAGAGTTAAAAAAATAAAATAAATAAACATTTCTTATTAAAAATTAAAACTTTATTCACGAATTTTGAGCATAAAGTATTTATTATTAATGTAGATTTAGGAATTCGTTTGTAAGTCTTTCAATTTGTTAAAAATAAAATTCTGAAGTCATTTCATATTGAGAAACTGTTATGTTTATTTGTTTTATTCTCCTGAATTATGTTACATTATTTATGTAGACAAACCGAATTCTAAAGCGAAGCTTTACCATTTCAGTTTTTGATATTTTGTAGCATCTATAAAATTATTTTATATTAATTAAAAAAGCCGAGTTATTTTGCTTCTTTTTAGTTTCCATTCACTTCTCTTGTTCTTGAAATTTTGAGAATATTTTTCCTTTCTATGTAGTAAGTAAAAAACTAAATAGGGATGAAAGTTTTAAATATAAAATTACTCTAAAATTAACAGCTATACATCACTTAAAATACATCAATTCGAAGAAAGCACGGATAGAAAAGTCGAGACTTTTAAACAGAAGTCGACTCTGGTGCTAATGAATCCCGATTTCCTTAATCTGCCAGCTAATGAAACTCATTCCTTTCGGCTGGAACTTCATTGGCATCCAATGAGCGTAAAGAATCAAACAATCTGCAACAGCTAACCAGATTCCAATCAGCAGCCACTTCCAGGCACCGAAGTCTCTCTTTTACGAGACAGTCGATCAGGTCTGATAAGCCTATAATGACCTGTGTGACCACTCACCAGCGCTTAATGACCGATAGATTGGCCCTGTGGTCACAACCTCTGGGGAGTCAATATCCTTCAAGTGCTTAATGTAAGCAACTCTTGAAGGTCTCTCCCTCTTTTTCTTTTCTCTCTCTCGCTCAGACTTTTTTGCTCTTTTCTCCTCTTTCCGGCATTCTTAGCCGCGGGACTTGAACCAATCAAGGATCATGCATCAAGCGAGGGTGATCCGAATGACCGAATAATAAACGCCTACGCGACAGTACTTAAAAAGCACTCGCCAACTTTTTCGTAAAGTTTACAACCTCCTATAACAAGTGGTGATCCGGGTTTAATAGCGTTTGATAAACGCTTTCAGTTCCCCAGGACAGGTTTTTGTGTTTTTTTATGTGGTTTTTATCTTTTGTGTGCAAAAGTCGTTTCACTTTCTTCTGAGATAAGTGCGCGAAGTGAAAAAGGTATGCGCGACGTAAAGAGAAGGTGTGGGGGGAAAAAATTGGGTCGTTTTTATTACGGGATTTTATTGTGAATTTGGGCAAGAAGATATGGTTTTATTTTCATAGGTAAAGACTTTCATATTGGTATTTTTTCCCTCTAATATCGTCTTATATTTCCGTGCAAAATTTTCCTGGGAGTTTGGCAAAAAATATCGGTATATTTTTCTTTAACTTACTGATGCTCGAAACAACAAAAAATGATGTATATAATGAGAACATTTCGATATTTCTTCCTCTCTCTCAAACACATCTTATAGACAAATACTCTACACCTCCTTTTTTTAATTTTATACTCTATATAGATAATTTAAGCAATTAATATTCATAAAATTTTGCGGCACCGAGATTTTTCACAACCTATCAATAAATGCATTTTCATTTTTCTTGGAAATTTAAATTACGATTTTAAAAAATTAAATAATTTAAATTAGAGGTGAGGAGGAAACACAATAAATATTTCTGAATAATGCACAATTTTTTAAAAATTTAATATTATATCATTTTTTTATCATTTAAAATTTTTGAAACTTTCCCCTCAGAATGGATGAAATTTGTTTTCAACGACAGCCTTTACTCTGGAAAAAAGCTCATTATAAACCATTATGCTAATTCTTTGGTAACTGTAACCAAGATAAAGGTTTAAATGTAACATCCTAGAAGAGTCATCCCTACTTTTTTTACTCATTGTATGAGGAAAACAAAATTTGACTGTTGTCTTTATCATGACGTGATATATGTTAATATATTTGAACTTCTTTTCCTTATGAGCATACTGCTTCTGTAATATATTTCTGATTCCAAGGTCGTATGGTTTAATTCCAAATAAATGCTGCAAAATTTTCTCTTCCATCATTTTATTAAAGAAACCAAACAACGTAACATTAGAATAACTAAAAGAACAACAATACAAAATCAGACGATAATCAAAAGAATAAAAACAAATCGGTACATCGTTGCCACAGTGCCAAACCAAGTAATTAATTTTTTTAACTGTTCGAATTTCCCCATAGAATAGGGAAAATGCGCTTGAAATTCCCTTTCCTAGGGTTTACCAAGAATCTGTGGCACAAATTGCCTCACAACTTCATTATTTTTCAATAAATAATTTATAAATAAAATAAATTTTTAATGTAAATGTTTTTTTAAACATTTTTATGCATTGTTATCCATTTCTGAGCTGTGGTCCAAATTTCAAGTCACTAGCTCATCGGGAAGTTAGCTTAAAATCAAATACAAAATTCCATCCGGACAGACATACAAGAAACCGAGTTAATAAAAACATGGTAATTATAAAAAGGGAACTTGAATTAATCTTCTTTTCGACGGGAAGAAAATATGATATAACATCATTCCATCTCTAAAATTTTCTTTTTGATTATTAAATTTGTGATGCCGGATGGTTCCTGCTTCCATCTGAAGCCCCTTGTCTACCCGCAGACCCGGCTATGTGTGTGGGAGAAACTGAATAATCACTAGACATGTTTCACTCTAATTAATTTATTGACACCAAAATAGCAATCAGACACAATAACAATCTAATTAAGGTAGGCGATTAAATAGTAGAACTCGGAGGTGAGATTCCATAGCACGGGGATAATAACACGGACCCTCAACTGATTCCACGATAACTTAAACACGCTCAATATAAACTACGTCGCACACTAATAAGCTAACTTCTAATTCAACAAGGATCACGATACTTGTACTTTTATGAAGTTGCTTCTACACTTAAATCTTTGCAGGAGATCCTTATCTGGATTTAATCACTGTCGATTGATGCACTCTCAGTAATCCTTTTCATGGATAAATTCCAAATGCTCTTAATAATTCCACGATCCTTCACTCTTCAAGTAACAAACTAACTCATCAACTCACTTGTCAACTCTTTGCTAACTCACAAATACAGAATTTATATGATATACTTCATTTGCATAATCACGCTTCCTTACTCGGCGAAAGTTGGTTAAAAATAAAAATTTTTCCCCAGAAGAATCCTCAAGGAATTAGTAGAGTCGTGTATAGATCCGTCACAAATTAAAAATGTAAATATTAGTCGGAAAAAACTTGAGAAATAACCTTCGCACCATTACTTGTCTTCAGTTTCGAATCGAATAATTCATGGAAAATGTATCTTTCTCAATGGAAACTTTTGTATATGACTAAATCAATAGCTACATCTCCCCACAAAAGGAACTTTATAACATAAAATAATAGTATGCATTTGTTTCGAGAAAATAAAATCCCTTAATGTTGAAAATTTATATTCGAACATGAAAGTATCACAGTATTATAATTTAAAGGAACTTACATAAAACTAACTCAGCCAGTATATCCAAAGATATTTATGAAGGTTTTTCATGGTGTCACGATTCTACACTCCAAAAGATTGCAAATTTTATTTTTAGGAGGAAAAATATTTCATCTAGTTTTATTTTAGTTTATAGAATCCATTTCACTCGTGAATTAGAAACCCTTTTTTTTTATTTCCAGCTTAACTTATATTTATCATTTAGTTTCGGTTTTATTATTTCTTGTCTTAGAACAGACCCAAGAAAGCTCCTGCAAGGAAAAAAAACACTGGAAAAGTTGAAAAAATGATTTATTGTACAAACAAAATAATAAAAGAAATCTCTTTTCAGTCGCGAAGGCTATTAAATCTTCACTTTCCACTCGCATTCAATTTTTGAAGTAATTTTCTTGGATGCCGGCCAAAAAGGGTCAAGGAATAATAAAAGGAATTTTCCTTACTTTCAAATGTCATTTGTTTCCAGGATTTTTCTTTTGACATTCCTGGAAAGAGAAAATGATTACAAAAAAAGTACAAAAAGAAATTCTTTGGAAGATTCAAAAGCTTTCTCCCCCCCCCCCCGAGACCCGGTTTTTCTAGATTCTTTTATGGTTATTTATCGCGTATTTTACTTTTTTTTCAGTGTTCGACATTGAATGATTCGGCGCCATATTTCTCGTAAGGGATAAGTGACTTTCGCATAAAGTTTAAATGAGTCGTTTTTCATTTATCTTTGTGTACCGCTTAAGATCATCATGCTTTTTATATAACATATTTCATGAATCTTTATGAGAAATTTTAATGTCCTAAAAATCCATCGTATTTTTTACATTTGTGAGCATTTTTCTAATCAGAAATTTTAATTTAGAAATGGACTTGAATAACAGTTTGGTCGTTTTATTATTGTTGTTAAATTCTTGGTTTTTCTAAGAAATATTTTTGCTCTTAGCCTTGTAA
Source organism: Trichonephila clavata (assembly GCA_019973975.1). Lineage (NCBI taxonomy): Eukaryota > Metazoa > Arthropoda > Arachnida > Araneae > Nephilidae > Trichonephila > Trichonephila clavata. Next base: position 45,435 of record BMAO01006485.1, read on the forward strand.
CAGTGGAAAGAAATATTATTATGTTTCGAGCGAAACTGCTACTATGTATTGTAATGGACTAAATTTATGACGGAGTCAAATAATAAATGCGATAGCGTGTACTCCATTGAATTTAAAACTGATATTAGAGAATAGTGTTTGTAGTGAAATTTATATACATATATATAGATAACATTTAAAATTTGATTATTGGGTAAAAATGTTCAAGTATTTAGATTTTCCAAAAAATATATATATTATATCTCTACTTCTATATTAAGGGTGATTCTGTCTTCTTATATGTTTTTTATTCTTGGCACATATCTATTTTTTAAAACAAAGTTTCTGTAAAAACAAGAGTTGGCAACAGTGAACCGGTTGGCTGAAACACGAGACTGTATTAATCAAGTGACTATGACGTCGCATGAATTTAGCCCATTATCACAATAAAAACTAAATATAACAATGTTCAATTTTTCAAAAAAAAATTAATAAAATCGTGTTTTTATTTTGCATTTAAAACTTAACTTACATTTTTCCTGTTTCCAGTGAGTGAGAGAATATTAACGTCGCACTGATTAGCAACACGAGGGCTTTTGGCGACGGTCCGCGTAATTTTGAACCATGGTCAAGTGACGTGGACGACACCTGAGCTGGCACCCCCCTCTCCTAACCCTGTTTCATTACAAAAGTTATTAATATTGTATACTCCTGTACTTCCTACCACACCCCTTTCAAAATAGTACTTTCATTTGCGTAAAATTTTAAAGTAAACCAGTTTTATTGAAATACAGTTGACATTAAAAAAATCATACAATGCGGGTTTCTTTTGTAATACGTTCAACAGGAATATATAAATAATGACAAAAATTTATGTGCATTTAATGCTAAAAACATTGTAAGTTCAATCACGTAAAAAGGCAAGATCTTATTAGTTATATTTCTGTAAAAATAAAAATGAACAGTTGATTCTTTTTTCGTTCAAGGTCACAAGTACCAAAACTTTGTCCAGGTTCCATGAGAGCACGCTAAAATATCCTACTACCTGCGAAGCCTTTTTTTTTAACTTGATTTTTTGTGGTTTTTCAGATTTATTTGGTTAATTATATGAGAGGAAAATTAAACTATAAAAAAAAAAACTAATATCGAAATGGAGAAAAAGTAGTAAAAATTTATACTGACTCTGAATGATCGAATTTCAAATTTTTCAATATTTATATGCTACATTACTATTCGGTTCTGAAATAACGTAAAATATAAGGAATGCTTAAATTTTTACTTTTATCTCAATCTCTATATGAAGTCTTTAAAAAAACACTCGTTATTTTATCAAAAAATTTTGTAAATTTTGCCTTGCTTTTTCAAAAAAAAAAATCAAAACAATTCTAACATTGCTCAAAACATACACAGAAAAATTTAGTTTATTTGTACGACTATTTTCAACTATTTCATTCCCGTTTCAAATACTCCGAGAAAATAATACATTTCGTACAATGCGCGTTTAAAATCCGTGATTGTGACCTGGAGAAGTGGCATCTGCTCTTGTTAAGCGAGTTGTAACCTTTCTACTAGTTGACGGAAAATTAAAGAAAAACTTGGCGTAATTTAAGAACTCAATAAATAGGGATCAACCAAACCAGGTTTTAAAACATTTTGTAAGTTTTTATGTAAATCTGCTGTTAAGGTAGTTGGATACATTATAAACTCTTACGCTTAATATACTATACTTGTTCAATGGGCATGACAAAATCGTTCGACAGCTCTAAATTTTTTCTCTCAATTCATTCTTCATATTTATATATATAAACATATAATTTATTATAACTATGAAACAAACCTTTTAATTTACAAGCAATCGGTAGGATGGTTATGGAGCTTTTATATCATAAATATTCCATAAGGATAGAAATTCAAAAGTGAAAAACATCTTTTGACAAAATTTGTTTCTCTAAACTTAAGTTGAAAAAAAAGGATTTTTTTTATCCTTGTTAACTGAAGATTAAATGCTATAGATTGGCAATAACACATGCGGTTTTTTTTATGTTATAGGTGTCATCTATCATCTATTTAATGCTTGCCATGTTTTTTTTTAATTTTATTGATTGTCAAATTATCTTGGAAATGCCTCGGAGATGTATTTCGATTAATCTTTTAAATATAGTTCATTTCTAATATAGTTTCTGAATTATCCAAACAAAATGAAACTGAATCCACAAAAAAAAAAAATTATTATCTGTTATTCTTATGGTGTGTCTAAGAAATAAATTTGATTTTCAGTCGGTGATCCAGATGCCTGGTTTTCGAAGCCTGGGCGACGAGGAGGTGGTGGAATTCGAATGCAGAACGTCAGACAAAGGTCTCGAAGCAACTGCCGTCATGGGACCTGAAGGAGAAAACTGTAAAGGCTCCCATCGAAGGCCCATGTCCAAAAAGAGATTCAGAAAAATAAGGTAAGAAATTGTTTAGATTTTTGTTTGATTTCCGATGTGGTTGAAGCGGAAGGTAATCTTATAATCTTTATCCAAAAGGTGCACATATGGAAAAATTTTGCTGTGTTTTTCTTTTAAGTTCTAAAAGATTTGAAGTCTGTTAGAAAGATAGAAAAATTCACGAAGGTTGTTTAATATTTGCAAAACATACCTCATATTTTAATGAAAGAGTTTAAATTTCTGAGGCAATTAACTGAGAAAAACTCATTTTGTTAAAATAGTAAATATTTATTTATGTAGCATTATAAAGCAACGACAGGGCTTTTGGTGTCCGACCTCCTAATTTTGAACCCCGGTCAAGTGATGAGAACGACACCTAAACTAGCATCCCCTGTCCAAGCTTCCATGCCCTTCCAATGGGAGAACTTTGAGCCTCGAGAGATTTAACGTGCATCAACCCCTCTACAAGCGGGTCTTCAGCGGCCCGAGTGTTCGAATTCATGACACACCGACCAAGACTCCGTGACTTTAACCATTGGGGTAGCGTGGTCCATTATATTTAGTAATTCCAAATTCCATGGATGATAAAATACTTTACTCTTGATTATTGAAATGATAACATTAAAGTTTAAAATGAGTTTACTTTTAGTTAAAAGAGTGCAATATATTTTCAAATGCAAAATATCAATAAAATAAAACAGCATTAAATGTTATGGAAATTAGTTTTAAAAAAAGGAACTGTAAATATATCCCTTCTGATGAGTTTTAAAGTATTGTATACGGTTCTAAAGCAATATATTCGTCATTAAAATATGTTGTATAATTTTTAATTTTACAAAACTTTAAGATATAAATCTAAAAATATTTTTAAGAATTTTTCTTTTATATAAAAAAATAATAGTCTTACGAACAATTAGAAGAAATAGCTTGATTACCATTAAGGCGATTTGAAAAAATTATAAATTTTTATAGTCCAAAATTAAACAGTTTATGTGTAATATATTATGCTACCAATTTTAAATAATTCATTGCTAAATTTTCTCTGCGTTATTAGATATTGTTTACTATATGAAATAATTATTAGTTTGCCTCTGAAAAAAAATTATCCGATTTTTATCATATTAAAAAGTATTTTTGTAAGCGATTTTTAACTAAACGGAAATTCTACTAAATTTTCCAATGAATTAATATAATATATTTTTTTTAAATCTATATTAATTAAACATTTAATGAAAAGAATTCCAATTTAAGTCTGAACAATGTAGCAATTAATTTTCTTACACAATAAAATTTTTTTAATGTGACTTAAATTCTTTGATTATTTTATTTCAAATATAATTCGGTTAACTAATGTAAAAAAAAAATTTCTTTTGAAAAGTTGCATTTTATATTATCATTTACATACAAATATACACTAAAGTATAATATATATTCTCTCATAAACTTCATATATTCATTTTTGGGCAGATTTGTGTTTCAAAGGGAGTTTGAGATGTTAAGAAACTATATAAACAATGTTCTTTTCATACTTCAAATTATTATTCCTTGCTACATCTTTCCGGTAGTAATTTTCGTATATGTTTCAGGTGCCGCTCATAGAATTTTGATGCAGTCTCTGAATCCATCATCAAAACATGCGATGGGATTTTTTTTTTCTTTTCAATCTTCGTTCCGAAACTCTATGCTAGGTTCCTCACAATCGGCTAATCAATGTGTCTTAAGAAATAAATAATTATATTTTCTTTCCGAATCTACTTTCTTTGCAGTACATCGAAGATAAAATGTATTGAATACACGCCAGCAAAGGAATATTGCCCTAACTTAATTTGATTCGCTCGTTGCAAGAATTATAGCAAATCGTGGTATAGGTGAACCTAGTTTACCAATAATTATTTTAGAATTTTTTTTTTTGATAATATATCGTAAAATCCGACGTATAACGCGTACCTATACTTTCAAGTTGCTTTTTTTAATATTTAGGTATATTCACCGTATAACGCGCACTCCCTTTTTTACGAAGAAACCTGAAATGTACGGGCGCAATTCTCTTATATTTTGAAGTCATTTATTCGAGGTTTTACTCCAAGTTTTTAAAGAAATAGTATACTTCTAGAAATATAACCTTTAAATTCTTAAAAAATGTCATTTCTTTTTAGCAAACTGTATTTTGATGTATATAGGTGTCTATGATCATCTCTTTTTTAAAAATTATTTTTAAAGCTATCATACCCGGCGTATAACGCGTACCCGTAAATTTCGATCTTATTTTTTTGTGTTAAAAGTGCGCGTTATACGCCGGATTTTACGGTAATTTTAACCGCAAAACTGATATTCATGAAAAAATATCTATTAACTCTTACTTTGTTGGCGTTGAAAGTTTTCAATAAAGTATTTATGATAGAAAGTCATAAGATATGTATTGAACAAAGCTAAAGAGAGAGTGCTGATCTTTTAACAATTTTTTTTTACATCTCAAATACATTTTTTTACTGATTATACTGGTGATAAAAACTATCGACATTATCTTTGCTGAGCGTAAAAAACTTTTTAATTGTCATGCAGGTTCTAATTAAATTTAAAACCTTCCTTGATACTATTACGATGTGAATGAAATTTACTTTATAAGATTTCAATATTGTGCATGATATAGAGGAATATCATATTTTTTCTTTTATACACGAAACAATTGTTTAGTATCTAGCGGCGTACACAAAGAAGGAGATTCACCCCCTTCCATAGATCAATAGAATTTTAATTTTAAATCTATTATATTATCCTCTCGGTGCTTCAGTCTACGAGTATTTCAGAATTTAAACCCTACCATTTCATAAGAGAGATCTGTGTGTTAACAGCTTTGCAGATTATACATAAAATATACTTACACTTATATTTGTTACACAAATGTGTAACGAATATTAATTTTTTAGATTTAGATTTGATTCATATATAATATGTTTATTTCTTAGTTATTTAATTTTTCTTCATACCCTGAATAATACAGCATTATTCATAATTTCCTCCCAGGTTTCGAAGTGCTTTAATAAAAAAAAATGAATACAACAAAAAAATCATTTGAAAGAATACAGAAATAATGTTATTTTACAGTTGTTCTGAAACCTTGGTTCCGCGTCATGCATCAATGCGATCCAGCGATTCTAGTCTAGTTCTCGTGTTATTCGAAAGCTTGGTCTTTCACATGAGACCAAACAGTACTGCATGAATAGATAACATATGCTGTCAATAACGTTGATAAGCACTATGTTGAGAAGAGTGTAGCAAGAAATGGACTATCGCATTGTTGTATGCCATGTAACTAATGTTTCACACACGCATAATCTTTATAGTATATAAATAAAACTTGGAATTATTTCTGTACACACTCTTCCAAATGTTCTTTTTTACTGCTCCTCTTAGTTTTTTTTTTGTAGCGTTTCGAAGCAAAAGAGGGATTTATTAATAATTCTGTATACTGAGTAGCATTATGAGCAACGTGCGGAGATATTTGTTTCTTCTCAAATATGACTCCGATGCCATCAATAAGGTTTCATGAATGATATATATATTTCAGTGGCGCACACAAGGGGGGGGATCCTCGGATCCGCCCCCCCCCCACACACACACACACAAAGACCTTGATTTTTTTCTCGATTGATTATAATCCTATGTATATAGTACGTAAAATTTAATTAAGTATTTTAAAAAATTAATTTTATTATTCAATGCTAATTATTCATTCAATAATTAATTTTTTATTGTTTTTGTTCCCGAAAATTGACAATATCAAAAGAATATATTGAGTGGCGTAAAGGAGCCTAATACGAGAATAGTGGACTTTCGACCCTGGAACATCCCCCCCCCCTTCCTGAAAAATTCCTGTGTTCACTACTTGATAGGATTATAATCAATCGAAAAAAAATCAAAGGCTATTATAGGAGGTTCCGGATTCGGGGTACCCCCCTCCACCCCTTGTGTGCGCCACTGATGTCCTTAGGATTTAATTTCGTGTTAAGCATTTGTCAAAAAGGATAGGAAAAAGTCATCAATTTTAAAACTTTTTCAAGCGTTTTCAAATGAACTAAATATTTTCTTTTGTAAGCTGTGTTATTTAAGTAGGTATTATCTCGCTTCATACAGATCCGCCGTCGACATAGGTGTCTTGAAAAACCGTCCCAGACTCGCCATTATTTACTTCACTTCTCCGATAGTCTGATAAAGGCTGAGGGCTTCGAAAAATGAAGACATTTCTCTAGAAAAATCTTTCTCCTTCCCTTTTACTTCTACAGTTTCTTATTGAACATTTATTTATTTTTTGGAGGCTCTTTCTCTCTGTATCAACGTTGATGCGAACTTTGAAAGGTTAGAAGAACTCTCTTAGAAAAAGGAGTGGAAAAGGAAAGGGGGGCGGGGGTGAGAGCTAAGTGTATAGTGGCAGGGAATCATCGAAAGAGAAGCGGGGCTGAGGGGGGTTAAGGCTGGTTTTAGTGAAGATCTAGTAGGGGGAGGGCTTACTACTAACAAGCGCAACGTATGTTCGTGTGTGTGAGTGTATTGATTCTACTCACCATTTAGATGGAAGGGGAAGTAAGTTTGAGGGGGATGGAAAACTCTGTCCAACTGTCACTGGCCATTGTCCACCAGGAGTAAGAAGACTTCGCTGTCAAATGTAGCGTTGCTATGGATCTGTATTTTGAAAAGGAAGGTTTCTTTTACGGCGACCTAATCGCTTTTTGCAGTTTTTTTCAACCTTTTAATGAATTGTCAACAGTTTAAAATTACCCGAGATCGAGTTATCTGCGAAAATTTTTCTTCGTGACTGTAATAATAATGAATCGCCAAGATGAAATTTTAAAATTTTATTTTTTAACTTATCTGCGTACAATTTTAAATTAAATAAAGTAGTAAGTAATTTGTATGATAGTTATACGATCAACTGGTGATTTTACTGAAAGAAGCACTTTTTTTTAAATATTCGATGATAATTGTGTGCTGCCTTTTCATTAAATTAAATTGCTATTTGTATAAAGTTTTGTAGAATTTTCCTTACAATGAATTCCAAAAGATGCCATATAACTACAAAAATCTGAAAATTATTATTTTAAAAGTAATAAAATAAATTTTTTAAATTCCTTTCTTTTTTTCAAAATTTTTTTACTTTATTTTATTTTTAAAACTGTTCAAACCTGTTCAAAGATTTGATTTCTTATTAACGTTACATTTTGAAGCTGCGTGTGTACTATTGGCGTCAGACCTTTTGAATTTGAATCTTGGTCAAGTGATGAGGCAAAAATTAATACCCAACTGTCCTAACTTCCACACCAACATGATGACTTTGAACCTCGACATATTTAACGTAAATCATCCCCTCTGTGAGTGAGTGAGGAAATATTAATGTCACACTATTCAACTACTCAAGGACTTTTGGTGACGGAGCTCGTAAATTTAAACCATGGTCAAGTGACGAGGATGACACCTGAGCTGGCATCCCCCTCTCCTAACTATCACACCACACCAACGGGAGGAGGGTTGAGCCTTGACAGTCTTAACGCTCATCACCCCTTCCCCTCTACACGGAGGGTCATCAGCGGCTGTTGGCTCGAACTCAGGACACGCCGGCCACGAGTCCGTTGCCTTGACCACGAGACTACCCCGGGCTATCAGCCTCTCTACACGGTGAGTCTTCAATAACACCAGGACTCGAAAATGACGGTCATGAATTCGTGACCAGGACCACTCAACAACCACGACTATGCAATAAATATCAAATAATTATGCAGAGTAATAATTATACTATAATTTAGAATTTTAATAATGATTTTGACAATGGTTTATATCTTAAAGCATAATAAATTTATCAAAAATAGCATTGAAACTCCTGTTTAAATTACTCAGATTTAGTTGTGCTCATTGAAATATAAGTCTTTTCTTATTTTATTTATTTTCAAATTTTTCAAAACATTTAAGTTGTCCGCCTAAAGGGCATGCTTCGTTCCTTCTCTTCCGCTCACTTAACTCTTGATTGTGTTCTCGCTATGCCTTATATATATATATATATATATATATATATATATAATATATATATATATTGCCTCCATGAATTGATGTAAATCAAAAACTGTGATCTGAGATTTTAACAGTCATGCAGTATAACTGTTTTCATCCATGTTTTGGCCAGCTATACATTAAAGTATTTTTAATTTAAAAACTTTGGAATATATAACAATATCACTTGTATCAACTTCTTTAAATTTGGATTAATTTTTTCTTCAGTATTTAAGTTTAGAAACTCTTGATAAGAAATTAACATTTACAAAACACTTGCTCCCTTACTTAAATCAGGAATGACGGTGGGTTACATCAGATGAATTATTCCGTACAAAATAAAATAGTACATTCTTGGAATCTTAAGAGATTTACTTTTTTTAATAAAGTTAACAAAAACGAGTGTTCTTTTTATTGAATTAATATAGATTATAGAATAGCCCAGTAGAATCTTCAAAAATCAAGATAAATATAAATGTTTAAAATGATGATTTATTCAAGCTTAGTGTGTGTGACTTAAAGAAAAATTATGAAATAATACTTAAACAAAAAAAAATTTAAAAATCAAGTTTAAATCCTAGTTTTAGTGTTCCCTTTGAAAAATGTTTTGAAAATAAAGGACTAAAAAATTGTTTAGTTTGCTGGGAGAGATTTCAGAAAAAATCTACTTCGGAAGCGTGACTCACAATGCTGGAATATTTTTATCTGATGCTTCTTAATCCTCGTTGATATGGGGATGAAGTTCTGAGAAATAGCACGTCAGCTCAGGCGGCATCTTTGTCGTTTGATAAAGTTTCAAATTAAGATCCACATTAGTAACTCTGTAAGCTGTGGAGTCGGATTAAATATAACAGGATTTCTTAAATTTTACAGTAATATTGACACTACTGTGATAGAAGCTTATATTTGAAATGCGATTTATCATCTTGGTGATTTACATACGTATTTAATTATCTAGAACGGGGGTCGGCAACCAATCTACCAATAGGGTTCAGCGTGCCACGCAGTAGGACATTTTTTAAACAATTCGAATCCTGCAATAATGCATGCAGAGTTCTACTTCGAGGAGAATAGAGTTCAATAATATAGATTTACAGTTTTATTACATATTAATTTGCAACATTTGATGATATTTGTTAACATAAAAATAAACAGCATAAAATATAACTAATTTTTCAACATAAATAAAAAATTTAAATTGTACATATATTATGTATTTTTAAACATATTTATTAAAATAAGAAATAGACAACTTAAGTCCTTCCCTAAAATAAGAAATAGACAACTAAGTTCCCTTCATTATAGTTAAATAAAAGTGTGCCGCTCTACTTTCATATCGCAAAATCAGGGGTATAATCTGTGACTTTCAATTCGACACGATTCTGAGCATTCAGTTGGTTCTTTTACGGACTCGAAATATTTTTCATATGTGAGGAAAGAATTTATACTTAGATATGTAGAATCAAGAGCGGAGAGCAGAGTACATGCAATTTTCTCTCTTTAAACAATTAAATCTCTCCAGAAAATGACATAGAATAGTTTACAAAATAGCAGTAAAAATATCTTTGGGGTTTTCTTTCAAATTTTTTCGTAATTCCGTAAATGTTCATAATTTTAAAGATGTCTCTCAAATAAGGTTCATTACCAATTTATCAACTTCAGACCCCTCACAAATTGATAAATTTGTCTTGAGTAGTGCAAAGTGCCACTGAAAATTGTGCCGCGTCCCACACGTGACACTTGTGCCACAGATTGTCAACCCCTGATCTAGAACAAGGATAAAGAACCCAAAGTCTTTTAAGCCCTTCTGTTATTGAACAGATTCCACTTACTTATGCTAGACGTATTACTAATATTAGTTGAATGAATCTAGTCATCTAATATAATTAAAAATTTACGAATCTATAGTGCACTAATAAAATTTACGCTCACCAACTATAGCCGCTGTTGCCAAGTGGTTAGAGGTGCGAACTCGTAATCGGCGATGCTTCTGTCGAGTAGTGGGTTTGAGTGTATGGGACCATTGGAGACCCACTTTGTAGAGGGGTTGATTCCTGTTTAATCTATCAAAGTTCAAGTGAGTGGGTGCTTATTAACGTCGCAATGTAAAGTAACTAACACGAGGGCTATTGATGACGGACCTCGTAATTTTGAATCATGGTTTCGTGACGAGGACGGCACCTAAACTTGGCACTCCTTTTTCTAAGCTACCTCACCGATGGGAGGACTTAAAGAGACGACAGATTTAGCGTGTATCCCTCTACACGGCAAATCTTCAGTGGAAATAGGGAAAGAACTCATGACACGTCGGTCATAAGCTCGTGAACACAACCATTAGGCTACCATGGCCACCTACTGAGGCTCAAAGTTCTCACGTGGGTGTGCTGTGGAAGTTCAGGAAGTGGATTACCTAGATATAGTCTTCGCTGGACTGTGGTTCAGAATTTCGAAGTGAATCTCCAAAATCCCTCGTGTTGCGTCAGGATGGGCGTTTAATAAGCAATCAATCCACAGTACTCATATTTCTGTTCTGTTAGCTCGTTCGAAATTAGCAGTTTTAAAGTTAGAATACATGTAATGAATTGTTTTAAAAACAAAAGTGATGTATGATTCGCATGGATGTCTTAAGACTCTTTGAGGCCCTGGGCCCAAAGAAATCTTAAGATTTTAGAGGCCCTGGGCCCCTATGCAAAAGTAGATCCTACCTGAGATCTTTAAAAGTAGGCAGTATATAGCATGCATTGTCAAGTACTCGTTCAAACGGTCATTTGATACAAATAACTGTGCACGACTCACAGTCTCAAAACCCTAGGGAAAAACCGCCTGGACCAATGGCCGCATTTCGACTAAATGATTGAATGGTATTAAGCCTAGACCTAGATATGGTATTAGACTTTAATGGTATTAGGTCCAAACCTAGACACAGACAACGATCATCACATAATGACACAGTCATACCACTTCTGCCAGTTGGCTTGCAGTTTGAAATTCCCTGTTTTCGGCGAATATGTATGGGAATAATATTTTATCATTAAAATTATCAGGATCATGATATTTTTAAGACAGAGTAGAGAATGCAACGCCCCCCCTTCCCGAGGGTAAGACCCCGGCCCGGTTGGCCCATGTCTTAAGACGTCCCTGAAGATTCAAAACTTATCCAAAAAAAATTTTTGCAATATAGTTTGAAAGTTCACAGAAAAAAACAATTATTAATTTAGCTAACTCTCTTCATAAAACTAGAACTGGCATCCAAGTTGCTCAAACCACTAACTACCTATTTTGCCACCAGTCTCGTACTAATAATACACCAATCAATTATAATAGCGATAAAAACTATGTGTTCCCAAATTACCCCCTTGAATTTGAGAAAGCCGTGGTGACCTAGTGTTTATGGTCACGGACATTTGACCGGCATGTCCTGAGTTCGAGCCCTAGTGCCACTAAACACCCGTCGTGTAGAGGGGTTGATACACGTTAAATCGCTGTCAAGGCTCGTAGTCCTCCTATTCGTGGGGAAGTTTGGAGAGGAGAGCGCCAGGTCAAGTGTCGTTCTCTTGACCATGGTTAGAAATTACAAGGTTCATTGCCAACAGCCTTCTCGTGTAGCTTTATAGTGCGACGTTAGTAAAATTCACATGCTCACTCTGGAATTTAAATTTTAAAAAATCAAGCAAAAATAGCTTTTTTTTTTAAATATCACGTATTAAGTCTTTTTTTTTTATTTGAATAATTACATCATACTAAAAACAAGGACATTACACTGATTTGTTAAATTTCACTTCAAAAGATCCCTGCAAAATAAATATATTCTAAGCCAAATTCGAAATTTTCATTTTACATAAGATTTCAAAGATACGTATCAAATCGTGCTTTTGTTCCTTCTCTCAATTGGAATCGGGGAATCCATTAAATATTGATAAGTCTTACTTTCATTCTACAAAAATATTTTACTCTTGATAACAGCCTAAAAACTTTTAAAAGACTCTTGTAAACTTAAAGAAAGAATTGGCGATAATTCTGGCGTCGTAGTGAGTCCGATTTTTATTTAAGCAACCCTTCCTTTTAGATACTAGATCCTTCTAATTTTTCTTTTTCTCAGTTCTCGGACATTTCCTCCCCCTCCCCTTTCAGGCGAGAGGGAGGCAGAGGGAGAGGGCTTCCCTTCCCCAGTTCTCTCTCTTTTAGCTGCTTGTTCTTAATTTTAGAAGTTATTGGGAAAAGTGACGGGTAGAAGAGTCCATACCTCTTATTTCTTCTTTATTTTCTCTTTTTTCATTGGAGGAGGAGGGGTCACCGTGACGACAGGACATCAGAAAAAGACACATTAATTGTATTGTTAGGCTTTTGGATGGGTGGTCTTCGCAAAGAGACAAAAGAACAAATATATATATAAGAAATTGGAACTATTGGAGAGGGGGGAGGGAACTCCTTTTCTTCATACAAAAAGCGACAGTTTTTATTTTTTGCCTCTCTCTCACACACACTCTCTCTCTCTCTCTCTTCCTTGTAGCTTTTTAGTCTTGGTGCGAAAGTTTTTGATCGAGTTTTTCGTTATTAAATGATTTATGGTTCCAATAAGGATTTTTTTGTTCACATTTTTTTCTTCACTTTCATCGTAATGACTCCCCTAAAACAAAATATGTGTTATTGTTTTTCAAAAGAAAAAAGCCTATATTGCACTTTAAAAAAAATTTAAGAATATAACAATTACAAAAGAGGAAAAGAATTCAAATGATAAATGAAGTATTTTCCAATAGAAATATGTACTTAATACATAAAATAAGAATTTCTTTTACTGGAGCACAGTTTTTAGCGATAAAAATGACTGACTACGTTAGGAATTATGATTTTAAAGAGAGGTATAAATGAATATTTTTTATATATATTTAGTGTCAGTTGAATTAAAATATCCATGTAAAATAGTTTTAAGAATATTATTGCCAGAAAAATTTATGTAGATGCAATTTTTTTCTCAAAAAGTGAAAAAAAAGGAAGAACAATTCATTTTCACAACATTTTCCTTTTATGAAAAATGCTTCTGTAAAAATAATTATTACCCTAAATATAGCTAGGACTTCTATACCGGAGGAATGTGTAAAATTTTTGAAAAATTCACGTTATTTTCAGAGTTACGACCAATTGAAAAAATAACGGGTGATTTTGTTTAAATTTCTCTACCAATATAATAAATACCACTTCTAAATTATATATTTTAAAAACTCTAGTACAGAAGTCTTAGTTATGTACAAGAAAAACATTATTATTATAGAAACATTTTTCATTAAAGGAAAATGTTTGTAACGGGTCTATCCGCGAGCCTCTTACTAATCCTCTTGGAAATGCAGAGAAACATTTTACGATAAAAAGCACCATTTAGAATTTGATTTTAAAAAAAAAACTCTTGCAGATTTGACTGAAATATTGCATGCTTTAATGAGTGAATGATTCATGAAAAGAATTAAAACTAAACGTTTTAATTAAAATTAACGTTATTAAGCCCGAAACATGCAACAAAAGTAGATTTTCATCGTTACTATTAAGTAATACTTTATGATATATATAAATGGTCAGATTCAAGTGATATAAAATGATATTCATTAGAATTACTGATTTAGGCAGTCTATTTGTTGTTTTAGAGTTAAAACAGCGTTTCTCAAACTGTGGGGCGCGCCCTCTTAAGGGGGCGTGATAATTCTACGAGGAGGGCGCGAGCATATTGAAAAATCGAAAGCAAAATATTATTTTAAAAATTATTAATTTACTGAAAGCAAACAAACAAAATACATTCTGACACATGATAAAAAATAAAATTAACATTTTCACTGATATAATACACTTATAAATGTATCAGTACTGCACGATGTATTTTATAATTAATTTAACAATACTAAGTTCAGAACAATTTTAATAAGGACCAGTGACCACATGGGCTTGTCATATATAAAATTATATACAAAAATTAACACTTATCTTAACAATTTGTATTGCTTATAATTAATCCCTTAACTGCTGATCAAAAGTTACGCAATTGGCTACCCAATGCCACTGTTATGCCCACGAGTGAGTGAGTGAATATTAACGTCGCACTGTTCAGCTACATGAGGGCTTTTGGTGACGGTCCACGTAATTTTGAACCATGGTCAAGTGACGCGGATGACACCTGAGCTGGCACCCCCTCTCCTAACTACCACACCACACCAAGCCCACGAGTATGTGATATATTGGGCGGGGGCGGAGAAAAGGAAATAAGTAAATCCTTTGCAAACACTGTCAAGGTCCTTTTATTGCATTCCAAAGCCTTCGGAATAATTTTATGGATAGCTGTTCACAGTAAAAGTCGTACTTCGGAAAGACGTATATATACGTCCGGGACAAATAACATTTTGATTGAGTGAGACGTTTATATACGCCGGTGGCACTTCAGAGTTTAAAGTCGTATTGTAGCTTTAACATCAAAATATAGTATTATTGAATTCATTAGCGCACACAAAAAATTTTCAAGGGGGGTGTCCATGGTCGAAAGTCCCCCAACTATTATCATACCTCAAGACAACACTAATTGATTCTTCTGAGTTTGTTAACAAAAAACAGTACAAAATAAATTATTGGATTAATAATTAGCATCAATTAATAAAATAAATTGTTAATTAAAAGTATTTAACTAAATTTTACGTTATAATATATATATATATATAATTATCATCAATCGAAAAAAAACTCAAGGGCTTTGGGGCTGTCCGGACCCCCAGGACATCCCCCTCCTTGTGTGCGCCACTGATTGAATTCAATATAATGTTATTTGTATGGGAGGAGGGGGGCGAGGAAAATTATGGTTGAGTATTGGGTCGCAAGTTTGAGAAGCATTGAGTTAAAATGCATTTCATGCATTATTTTCCATGCGCACAATGGGGGAGGAGAGGAATATAATAGTTTTAAATTATAACAATTCTTTTTTTATGGACGCGTATTTTATTATTTTGTAATATGTAATATTACTTAACAAAAAAAAACAATTGTTATAGATTAATTTGTTTTTATAATACCATATACAGTAGAAATACTTCACAATCGAATCTTCAATTTTTCCAGAATTTATCTAAAAAGGGGTCTGATAAGAATAATCTATGAACTGTGAAACGATGATATTACTAGATCATCCTTTGTCAGTTTCGAAATTAAAAAGTTTATTTTATAATTTTTAGTACCTTTATCCAGTTTCGCATACAATGCAGCTAAATACAGAAAGTAAAGAAAGGTGTTGAACCATTAGAATAGGCATGAAAATATTCTTCATTTAGATTCCTCAAATATTAAAAACCCCGCTTTGTATGACAGATACATTAAATGAAGATTAGGGTGGTTCGTGGTTTTAAGGAGCGAAAAAACTACTATTAATCCGAACTTATTAAAGTATCTAACTACCTTAAAATTGTGAATTTTAGGGTAGTTGGATAATTTTATAGGCCATTTTATTAGCTTTATAAAAATACCAAGTTTATTATTTTCCATTCACTAGAACAAAAACTACAAGCGTTTTAGTAAACGCAGCTGTCAATACTTTAAGCAAGATGTCATACTTTAAAACGTGTTTTACTCGAAATATGTTTCTTTTTTTAAATAGCTCAAACGGGGCCAGGATTACTAAAAAAGTTTTGAAAATAATGAGCTGAAATTTTTTGTGTATGTTCTGTATAATAGTAGAAGTGTTTTAATCTTCAGATTTATCAATCACTGTTTCATTACAAAATTTACAGCCCCTTATGTGAATATAATCACTGTTTTTTTAAGCAATTTCATATAATAACTAAGATAAAGTGATCTAGATTTTGTAAAAATTAAAATATCTCTTAACCTGAAAGTCCTTTCAAAAATGAATAATAAAGCAACACATTAGAATTAAAAAATTGTTCATAATTTTTTGGTACAGAATGGGCCGCGTTTATGTTATTTTTTGCAAATTTTTGCACATTTTATCCCATTTAGTAATAATAATTTCTTTTTCTCTTCTTAATTTTAGCATATTTTTCTTAAAATGTACTAAGCAAATCTAAAAACAACAACAAAAAAATCCCCATATCTCCATTTTTTTAAAACATTTGTCGCAAGTAGTCGTATACCTTAAGGAAAAAATGTTCCATAACATAGAGATTAGGAGAAACAAAATTTTAAAAATCAATTTCAAAATTTATTATTGCCTCAAAGGGTGAAGAATTTTCGAAAAAATGGAATTGAGATTTAATTTTGATTAATGAATTTTAGTCTCAAAATAGAATTATTTTTCTACAATATAAATAACCAGAAATGATAATTATATTGAGAACTGAATAGTATAAAGTGCATTGCAACGTTTCTTAGCCCCAGCTTTCTCGCTCCAATCCAAGCATTTTCCGTCTTCCTTTTCATCGTGCACTCCCATTCCCACAGCAATTTTTTTAAAAAAATATTTAATAAGAAAGAAGCTGTTAAATTAACGCAATATCTTTTTTCTTGTTACTATTTAATAGGTGTCTTCTCATTACAATAAATATTAAAAAGTACTAAAATACCTGTATTTCTTAAGCAAAAGTTAGTTTGACTTTTATTGTAAAAAAAGCTCGAATACCCAAACTTCATTCGCCTTGTGGCCGTATTTAAAAAAAAATTAACTTTTCATTTTCTTTTTCTTTTCTTTGTATACCAGAGAACATTTTCACCGCGTAGATAGATTTTAAAATTCTGAAGAAAAAAATTTCGATTCACCTTAATAAAGATCAACTTGTTCTCTATTGTTTCGTCTTGTGTATCTGGATATATTCCAATAAAATAACATTTCTTCGAATATAAGGAAATACATTGATTAAAATATTACACTTATCTTCTGCAAAATGTGTTTTCCATTCTTTGTTCTACTTTTTTCTTTTTCATTTTAAAGCTTTTATTTCATTATCAAATAAATCGCTATCCTACGCTATAACAATACGAGAAAATCTGATAACCCAGATAATTTTCCATAAAAAGAAATTTCAAATTAACTGTCTCAAGGTATCTAACTACTCTAAAATCGTGAATTTTTTCAAAAATAGACAATTTTTCTAGTTTTTGTAAAAAAAACTAAAATATGTCTTATCCTGAAAGTCATTTCAAAAATGATTACCAAAGAAACACATCAAAATTGAAAAATTGAGAATTTATACGAAATGGGTCCCGTTTAAGTAATTTTTTGTAAATTTTTTCCAATTTTTTCCCATTTTAGTAATAATAACTTCGTTTTCTCTTCTTAATTTTAACATTTTTTTCCTTAAAATGTACGAAATAAATCTAAAAAGCACAAAAAAATTTCCGTATCTCCATTTTTTCTTTTTTTTTTAAGTTGTCGCAAGTAGTCGGATACCTTAACTATGTTTTTAGTTGTGCGAAATTTCAACCTTTTCACTGTTCTGCATCACTTTATTTACCACTTATTCAGTTCTTTAACGTCAACTTCCATTATGTGAAAAACGGACGCGATATCAAAGTTCGTGTAATCAGAAATCTACCGTTACTCCCATAATGCAGTTTGTAGGGGGTGGGCTCACGATTCCAGGGATTCGATTATGGGCTGGGGAGGTAAATTTGAAGGGGGGATTTAAAATTAAAGCGGGGGAGGACGCAATCGAGCGAACCAATGGCCGCGTCGCGTGCCATGTGTTAGGCTTTTCCCGTTCCCGCCCCCTTGTTTCGAAATCCCATGTAAAGTGGTTTTCCTTTCATCCTCTCTCCTGTCCAGTCTCAGACACGCGCTGGATCTCCCCCATTGTGGCTCTTGTTTACTGCCCAATACAATGCCATGACCCTTCAACTTTGTTCCATCTGCTGCAGTTTGCAGTTGGTCTCGTTCTCAAGCTGGCCGACACGTCATACATTTGGAAGATTACTTAGGTGAACTTGGTTTCGGTCATACGTTTATCCTCTTTTCGTGGGTTGGCTAGCATATGTAGTGATACTAAAATATTTCTACTCCAGAAAATGATGTCTTCTTTGACTAGATAGGAATAATATATCATCGCAAAATTCATTTAATGGCTTTTTATTAAACAGTTGTTCAAAAAAATATATCATATAATCCCGCGTATAACACGCACTTTTATTAAATAATAAGATCAAAATTTGCGAGTGCTCGTTATACGCCGAGTATTAAAATGGTAGCTTTAAAAATAAAGATGAGAATTTTAAAAAAAATTAGATTTCTGTACATATATACAATTGGACCCCGATTTAACGGATTCATCGGGACCGGACATTTCGCTCGTTAAATCGGGGTTATTCGTTATATCGGAGTCCAAACGAAATACAAATTTTTTACGCTTACTTTTTTGGAAATTCTATAATAAGCAACAGCACAAAAAATATCTGTAGTTAGAATTTACACACTTTTTATTAAATGGCTAAAAATATTAAAAATGAATTATTACGCACCAGTTAATTCGAAATTTAAAATATCGACTAATAGATGTTTGAAAATCTTTTTGATTCCTAACTCGAAAGAGTTCTTTTTTCGATTTTCTGCAGAGAAGAAAAAACTTCGTCATTTACATCCTACTGTATGAGGTATGTTTTCAGTTTCCAAACAATGTAAAGAATTAGAAATGTAACACTTTTGATAAGTTTTCTTATCAATTCTGCATCATAGTCGCTATTCATTGGCTTCGACAAATTAACTATTTCCTGAATATCAGTTGCACAGATAGTTAGTCCGTCATCAAATGTAATACAATCAATAAAATTTTAAAATATCCTCTGCGATGTGGAGTTGGAGGAGATAAGAAAGGAGTGTTCTGTCCTATTCAAAACTCACAAGATAGATTACGCCCGTCCCAAGCGCCCAATGGATTAACCGGTACTGGATATACTGTATTTTTAATGATATTTTAATTATGTCTGGTTTATTTTCTCATTCCATGCTTTTATTATCCACTGACACACTATATCCTGAGTTCAAAAGACAAGAGCCTTCCTTACACGTGTACATTTCAGGTTTCGTCTTGAAGAAAGAGTGCGCGTTATACGGCGAATATACATAAAAATTTTAGATTGCAGCTTGAAAGTATTTGTACAAGTAACACACCCTATTATGTGGTAATTTAAGCTATTTTTAAATTAAATCTTATTTTTATTTGCTAATTCCAGCTTCTTTAGTCTGAAGTTCCGTGAACTGTATTCCTATTCCATCCAAAAAGAATTTTATTCATTTTAATTTTTATAAATAAAATAAATAAACATTCTCTTTTACTATTTCGAACAGCTTACGTAAATAAAATCGATTCTTTAAGCATCAACTCATGCATTGCCGTTTTCTGACCTAAAATAGGAAATCATTTTGGTTTTCATATGCGAGTATTTTGGTAAATAATCTTGTTTTCCTTCATATAATTTATTTTTAATTAATACTAATTTGAAATTAAAAATTTCACGCGAAATTTATTTAAAACTTTCCAAGTCTTTGAAATATTTTTCGAAAATTGTTAGACATTTTATCGACAATCGTAATGTGAAGAATTCGGTAATGGATTTTTAAGAAATAGTTCTAATAAAAAATAAATTATTAATATGTAAAAAAAAAATTTTAATCTTTTTCTTTTTTCCAAATGGGGCTGTAGATTGGTATATTACCATTACAGACCTAGTGCACTGGTATCACTAGAGGAATCACTTTTTAGTGCGGCACCATATTTATTCTTTTTTAAAAAATCTTTTCAGGTTATTTTTTCCCTTAGCAAGGAATATTCCAAGCATTTTTAAAATTATCACGTACTTATTAAATTATTGAAGTAATAAATTAGTTTCTAATAACTAAATAAACAGAATGGCACACTGATGAAAAAAATATTGCTAGAGTAAAAAAAAATTAAGGGAAAAAATTGAACTGGACATAAGTATCTCTTTTGATGAGTTTCATTTACTTATATTTAAAAAAATAGTTATCATGCTAGTACACTGTAAATTTAGCATTCTTGTTTTCAACCTGCGGTAATCTCTTATATACTATTTGTCTTTTTTCTCTCTAAAACTTTTTGTTTTACTTCATTTGTAGGTTTATTTTCTTTAGATAGCGTTTTAAAAAAAAATTGTCTCTCCAAATATTCCTTTAGTCAGGTAGAATCACGACTTTTTAATATTTTATAAACTAATTATTGACTACCCTTAGATTTCTTAAAAGTTTAAAGTAGGAAAATAAAGTTTTTTTTAAATTGTTTTATAGTAAAGCGTACAAGATATTCTATATAGAAACATAGAAGTTTCTCATATCATTTTTTAAATAATTTAAACTTTTATAAAATACAATTCCTATAGTTTATTTAACTATGAGAGATGTATATTTATCAACATCTCGCCTTTTGTGTATAAATACGTATAAAATCAAAATCGATTAATACCTTTGATAAATTAATAAAAAAATAAATTATCACTTTTATTGTAATTAAATAGATGTTAAGTAAAACATAGCATTCAAATTACAGAAAACAAATATTGTGAAACAATGCCAAAAATAATTGTGTCAATCAATCCATAAGCTTATGGCAATAACTATTTACATTCTGCTAATCATAAAAATCTAGTTCAGGGGTCGGCAACCTTTTAGCTTTGGCGTGCTAAACCTATCTACCTATGTGATTCAGCTTGCCACGCAATAGGATATTTTTTTAGATTCCTGCAGTAATACATGCAGAGTTAGAGAATAAATGTGAATAACATAGATTTACAGTTTTATTATACATTACTTTTGCATCACTAAAATATATTTCTTAACATAAAAATAAGCAGCTTAAAATATATATAGCTATTTCTTGAACAAAGATTTTTAAAAAATTAAAGCTGTATATAAATTATATATTTTTAAACATATTTATTAAAATAGGAAATGGACAACATAAAATAAAAGTATTTCGCTTCATTATAGTCCAGGGGTATAATTTGTGACTTTCAATTTGACACGATCCTGAGCATTCAGTTGTTCTTTGCTGACTTGAAATATTTTTCATATGAGGAAAGAATTTTTACTTAGAACATGCAATTTTAGAGAACATGCGGTTTTCTCTCTTCAAACATTTAAATCTCTCCAGCAATGACATTCAATAGTTTACAAAATAGCTGTAAATTTATAGTTAAAATTATCTTTCACATTTTTTTTTTTTTTTTTTTTTTGTGATTCCTTAAATGTCCATAATTCTAAAGATGTTTGTCAAGAAGGTCCATTACAAATTTATCAGCTTCCATCCACTCAAAAACTGACAAATTTGCAGAGTAGTACAGAGTGCCGTTAAAAATTGTACCGCTTGCCACATGTGGTACGCGTGTCATAGGTTGTCGACCCATGATTTAATCACTTTTTGGTGATATATGAAAAGATAGTAGATGTGTTTCTAAAAGATGTAAACAATGATATTTTTGTCGCTTAACGTAAGTCACAAACACCTGTATAAGTATGAACATTATTTACTGAAAGTTATGACGGAGAGTAATAAATCAATTAAATTTTGACACTGATTTTACTTCTCTTTTCAATTTAGGTTGATGATACATGAGGTATATATAGATATGTATATTAGGGTAAAGTATTGATTCCTAGAATTCTTTTCAAAATGCAAGAATTTTTTGTAACTTAACTGCAGGGGATCGTTTAGGTGACATTATTTTACAAAAAATCGAACTGTGTCATGAATGAAATTTTGAACTGTGTTACAATAAAAATAACTTTACTTACTTCATAGGCAATAAATGAAATGTTACAATTTTTTGGTATTATTTTAACTTAATTTCAGCATTGTTAAACTGTTCAATTGTTCCTTTGTTATGTGAAAGAGTGGTGATGCCTGAATTTAACAACTATACTAACTATATTCATTTACATTACAAATTTACAAATAAAACAAATAAACATTATCACATTTTTCGTAAAATAATATTGTTAAAATATTTACTAGGCATTTGGAAATTTTAATATCAATTATCCTCACGCAGTCTGGTTTTCTTGATCTTTCCAAATCCATATACTTATGCCTTCGACGATATCGAATAAATTCTCTTAGTTGTCGGCTCTTTTGATCTCTTATAGATGTGGCTTACGACCCTTACCTAAAATGTAGTAAAATATGAAATATAGCGATTCAACGTATCCCTCTTTCTGTAAAAGATAGGGGGGGGGACGTTTACGTTCAGTTTTAAAGTACTTTGGAAAATCATTCTTTTGTGAAATATTTATGACGATTCTCGCGTGCCTTGTTTACTCCTCTGTGGGTGGAATGACGTCAACAAGCCCCCTCGATGTTGCTGCACCGACTTCCCCTATTGTTGCTTTTCGATGAGGGGTGCGGATCCCTCCTCCTCAGCAGCTGCAGCATTGCAAGGGGGTTGTGGAGGGGGTGACCGTGACCCAGTGTGGTCAATGGCGTGAAAGAGGTCGCGTCTCCAGGTGGTGGGTGCGAGCTAGAGGGTGGTGGAGTAGAAAAGCACAAACAAGTCGTCTGAGGATGGTACTAATCAGGGATGATAGGGGTGTCTCATCACATTTACGGTTATGATTATTTTTGTAATTAAAAAGGTACTAAAGGAAAATTTAAGGATTAAATTCTATTAAAATGCAAATGTTGATTTAATATGTATTATACAAAAGAAGTGATTCTCAACCCCTGTGCCGCGGCACTTTTATGTGCCGCCAAATTCTTGAAGTGTGCCCCAACAGGAATTTTTTTAAATTATTAATTATACTCTGAGGAAAAAAAATTTTAAAAATCCCGGAACTGAATCGTTTGACCATTTTACAGAAATAAATTATTCATAAAACTGTTATTGATTATTTGACAGCACTAAAGGAGAGAGTTGTTTATTACTTCCCAAATTTAAACACAAAAAAATTTGATTGGGCCCGGATAAGCTAGACTTAATTAGATTTTCTGATTATAAACTTCGATCTTCTAGAGTCAAGGGGGCCTGTAAATCTTCTGCACCCAGGGCCCGAAATGAGCTTAAATCGGCCTTGGTAGCGCGTTGAACTTCTAATCCAAAGGTTGTGGGTTCGAATCCCACCAGGGATGGCCTAATTACTAATAATGTGATTTCTTTTTCATTATACTATTTTATCATGATAATTAAATTTAATTAATGAATAAATAGTAACAAACAAAAAAATAGTCTTACCCCATATATAGAAAGGAAAATGAAAAATTGCAAGGAAAATCGCTTTTTATTTTGCCACTTAATATTGTGATTCTGTGTCATAGGTATATACATATGTATATGAATTGTAATTATTTATTAAAAAGTAACTAAAATATAAAGTTTTTATTTTTGTTGACCTAAGTAGGAATTGACATAATTTTTTTATTATTACTTGTTAATTGATTCCTTTCGCTAAGAAAAAACTCACGATCCATACGTAAGTTATCCGGTTTTTAACTAAACAATTCTATTTTTGTTAACGTATCTACTGTTTTAAATTTGGTTAATAATTAAGTATTTTTTTTAAATAATTTTTAGTAATTTCAGTAAGAAATACTTGGTTGTGTCACTAGTTGTATATTGTAAGAAAAGAATTTAATAAGATTTCAAAGGAATCTCTTTGGAAGAACATTTATATTCCATTCTACTTTTCATTTGTAGCGTTATCTAAGAAATTTTTGCTCATAACGAATTATTATTTTCCAAATACAGTAAAGCACGTTTAACGCGAAAGCACTTAAGACGAAATACAGGTTAAAACGAAATAATATAACGGTCCCGACTAACTACTATGTATTTTCATGCATTTTTAATCTCTTAATACAAAATGTGAAAGTCGTTAAACACGAAAAGATTTTTCTTCTTGTGATGAACAAAGTACGAAAACTAGAATGTTTTCGATATTATTGGATTGTTTTACTGTATCATCGAAAGAATTTGTTGCAGTAATGATAATAATGTGTGTACAGCTTCAATTATGCAAGCAAAGGCATTTTGGAAATTGTTCAAAGCTCAAAAAATATCTTTGGGGCAGATTCCGATGAGGAAAATAAAATGAATAATGCAGCTCTTGTTCCCACGTTATCCGAAATAAGGAATTTCATGAAAAGTACACGCAATCATTTAAACACACATTCCAGAGGTAAAATGAATAACAAAAAGGAAGACATCGAACAGTTTGCTGACAATGTGATGCTAAAAAAGACAAGGCAAAAAAAATATATATATCAGTTTATTTTCCAAAAACTCAACAAATGTTTTGCTTTTCGAAAAATTTGTATTAAATTTCATTAAGTTCTTGTAAATCTTTTTCTTTCATTGATTTTTATTAAATACATGCATATATACTTATCTATGTAAATAAAATGTACTCTAACAAACTTAACTTTGTTGAACATATGTTTCTTTTTTTGCAATATCCTTTTACACAAAATTCTTTTAACATGAAAAAATATTTCACACAGTCCCCTCATGCTCGTGTTAAGCGATTTTCACTGTACAGTTGTTATGAATAACTTAATGAGGACAAGATGAAAATGAACTGAACAATGCGTGTTTGTATTAAATCAATCCATTAATAACTGATTAAACAGGTAATCGGTTTCTCTGCTAAATTCTGAAATCTCGGCTTTCTCTTCTTGAATAGAACTGCTCGACATGAAATAAAATCTGGGTCTTAAAACTTTTCGGTCAGTAACCCTATTTCCAAGCGCACACATCGAACGTTGATCTTCGTAGTTCGGGCGGGTCACTCAAAGCCCGGATTCTACTAAAGATTCGCAACGGTCCGGG
The DNA here is from genome assembly GCA_019973975.1 of Trichonephila clavata. Classification (NCBI taxonomy): domain Eukaryota; kingdom Metazoa; phylum Arthropoda; class Arachnida; order Araneae; family Nephilidae; genus Trichonephila; species Trichonephila clavata. The sequence continues at coordinate 70,628 of BMAO01006485.1, forward strand.
TAACGGCCCTTTGGGAGGTTAGTTCCGACAACAAAACAAGCCTGATTGCTAGTTGACAGCTGGGCTCATGTTTACTCACTAAGAGGGGAAAAGAAACTCCTCATACAATCGGTCAATCACAAACAAGTATTTTGCTTACAATGCCTGTGCAGGTCGCGGAACAGAAATCGGTGAGAGAGCTTCAATAGAACAATGGCTGCACTAGAATCTTTCTTTTACTCTTGGAAACTCTCTCCCTCTCTTTCAATGCTGCTCGTGAATAATCAACTAGATAAAGCTTTTTATGTAATTTAATAATTCAAAATAATAGAATTTAATTCTTAAATGTCTCATTTTGTGTTGTTATTTTTAACTAGTGAAACATTTTAAAATTTTGCTATTTTTAGACTGTTATTTAATCTATTACAAAATTCAATAAAAGTATATTAATTCAATGAAATTTCCTCTGTTGATTGATCTAATGGTATCTAATATCATTTTTTATTATCTTAAGTATCAAATATTTATTATTTTATTTATCAAATCTTTATTATCTTATATATAAACGTATATTTTTTTCCCCCTGTAACATAGATTACAATGCAATTCGGCCTTTCCAAAAAAGAGATCATCGATCAGTTTTAGTCAAAACATATTTCAATTTTTAAACAATATGAGAAATCTCTAGAAATAGTTAAAGAAACACGGTTGCTTGCAAAACAGAATACCTACTACATTTCAATTAATTGATGTATTGTTTGAGAATGACAAAAATCATACTTAATACGGGAATTTCATTGATAAAGTTAATCTTAAAGTTAACTAAACATCATTCTGAATAACAATGTGGTATCTTATTGTAAGAGACCACATTGACATGATTTTCAAATATGAACTGTATAAATAATTTCACAAAATAAATTCGAGTATATTTTTTGATCGAGTATATTTTTTAATTGAATTTCACAAAATAAATTCGAGAACATTTTTATTAAATCTATAATGCAGTATTCAGTAACAAAAATTTCAACAACAAAAACAACTCAAGACTATTTTTAATCAAAACTTTATCATCAACGAATTCGTGAATTCCCCAAAACTTAATAGTTTTGTTATCTCTTGTTGATTCGTTCTCGTTTCCTCATGAACATAATATGTATTTTATTTCTTTCTGATATTAATTTGAGCATAGTTTATAAAAAATGAGTAAGAACTCTAAGTTATTAAATATAATGGTGATAACATATTAATTAAATCAGTAGTGCAGGTTTTTCTTAAACTGTGTGGCACGCCCCCTAGGGTAGGTAGCGTGATAACTCAACAAGGGGACGCGATCATATTGAAAAGTCGAAAACAAAATATCAGAGAGGGAAGGAGGAAATTTCCATGGGGATAAAGTGGTGTACTTGGTAAGAGACCGTGCAACGCCAGGCTAATTGGACGGGAAACAGACCCGTCCGACGGGGCAAGGAGGTGGAAGAAATTTCAAAAAAGAGTATTTTAATGATATATTAATATGGAAGCCACAAACACATCAGGAAGAGTGCTTACAACGAGACGGGAAGAGGAAATTTGTAAGGACAAAATATATACACTTGAAGAAGCCCGTGCAACGCCGGGCCATGCAGCTAGTAATTAATCCTTTAACTGCCGATTGAAAATTATACGATTTGCTCCCCATTACCTCCGTTTTCCACGTAGGAGCACGTATGTGATGTATTGAAGGGGTGGGGGAAGAAAAGGAATAAATAAAAAAATCCTCTGATATAAGTAAATCCGTCGTAAGCACTGTCAAAGTCCTTTTATTGCATTCCAAAGCTTTTGGTATAATTTTATGGATAGCAGTGCTCAGAAAAAAAATCATACTTCGGTGAGACGTATATATACGTCCGGGGAATTAAACGCATTGGTTGAGTGAGACGTATATATATGCCGGTGGAACTTAAGAGGTTAAAGTTGCATTGTAACTTTAGTGGCAAGGTATAGTATTATTGAATCTCTGCATTGTTATTTGTATGGAAGGGGGGGCGATAAAAATTAGGATTGAATATTGGATCACAAATATGAAAAGTTTGAGAAGCACTGTAGTAGTGTAAACAAAATAAGACTAAAAGTGTTCCAGCTTTGAAAAATAAAATTTTTCAAAAACCAATATTTTAACTTTAGTTAAAATAATTTTTTTATTGATTTATCACTGTAAGGAACTTATTATTTTTACTTTTGTTTTTATTCCAGCGTGTTGAATCTCACTAATTAAAGATCATCTCCACCATCATCTTGGAAAAACTTATTCAAGTTACTAAATTTATTTGTACTTTTTTATTTCCAGGTGCTACAACTGCGGTGAATTCGCCAACCACATTGCCGCCAAATGCAGCATGGGACCACAACCCAAAAGATGCCACAATTGCAAATCAGTGGACCATCTCATCGCCGACTGTCCAAACCGACAGGAAGGGAGTGGAAAGAAAAAATCCCACAATAACAACAACAACGATTCCTGTGACAATAAGAATAACGGTGGCGACGATTCCTTGTGCCATACTGTCTTGGGGAATGGGGGTTCTTTTAAGAAAACCCTTCTGGTGGATGACGAAGAAGACGACGAGGATGTGCAGTTGCATGATCATAGGATCAACTGTTCATCCTCCCCCGCGTCCTCCTGTGGAACAGGTTCCCCTCTGGGAAAGAGGGAACTGTAGCCACGTTACAACGATAAGATGTGTACCACCTTCTGTGCCGGTTGGTGGTCAGCTTTTCGTCGCCTTCGAGCAATGATATCTAAATGAATAATCGTGGACTATTTTCCAAGACAGCGTAAACTTGGTACATCTTCAAATGTGTCCTGGTGTAATAAAAATTAATTAAAATAATGCTAAAATTTTCTGCTGGCATTGTATCAGGAAGCATTTATTTCCAAGAAGAATACCTACCATTAGAGAAAATTTCAAGGAAGCATTTTATAAATCAAATTCGAAAACGTCTGGCCTGTACTTCTTAACCCTTTGTGTTTCACCACCCATTAAAGTTGAAATTTCAACAGAAAAAAAAATGGTAGGCAACCTAATTAAGCCTAAAGAAGTATGCAGGTAAATTTCTGTAAAATTACATGGGCCATTTTGATATTGTGGGTGTTTCCCGAACAGGATTCGTGGTGTGGTGTTCGATGATTGTGCGTTCATTTTACGTATAAAATATTAAAAATAACACGGAATAATTTGTTTGAGCATATAGCTAATAAAATAAAGAAATTTTATCCAGTTGTTTTTTAAATATCAAAAACAAATATGTGCAAAATTTTTTGGAAAAAAAAATTTAATCGAACTGTATTCTGCTGCTATCAACAAATAAAAAGGATAGTTCAAGGTAGATTGTAAATGTATTTCTATCCATTTATAGTTTAATTTAATGGTTTGAGCAGCTAAATACGCGTTCCATGAGGTGGAACGATGAAACACAAAGGGTTAACACTGGTTAAAAATTAATTCATTGAAATGTTTGTATTTAATTAATGGTTAGTAAACTTTTTTTTTAGTTTCATTGTGAATATATGCTCTTTTACAAAAACCATTTAGGTTGATTTTCAAAGTAGAAAAAGATCATTAATTGAAACAATCACAAAGGATATAAATCAGGAAGATAAATTTGTAAAACTGAATTGCTATTGTACTGGCGTTAATGGTAATTTACTATCACTCTCTGAATTACCATCCAACTGTTGCCTGCTGTTGCTTTTAACATTATTTTAAATTTGGAAATTGTTTATTTTAAATTTTAAAACTGACTTTTCGTAATTGCTTGTAGAACTTTAAATTTGTGTAAATAACGAAGTATAGATTGAAATGAAATGTGAATAAAAAAAATGTGTACATAGTAAAACATTAGCTGCCCCTTTTAAAAATCAATTTCTTTTAATTTCCTTAAATTTCTAAACAAGTTTATACATTTTTCAAGAAATCAAAATAAGTGTAAATAAGAAATATTAACGCGAATTGATCCTTTTCTTGAAAAATGATATTAGAAACAATCTATAAAGATGAACAAGAAAAAGGTGAACTGAAGATGGGACTGAAGCTGTACCGCTGATTTCCATAATTCTCTAAGTATTTCACCATATTTTGGCTCTTATTATTTACTATTTCTTATTATTTAAAAATAATTTAATTTTTAAGCTCATAAAGCAAATGTATTTATTTTCCAATGGATATTTTTTATTCCATATAAATATTTAAATAAATAAGATAAATTAGCATATATATGCCTTACATTAAATTAATATATTTATTAATAATAAGATTAATTTCAATCTGTTTGTGAAATTATGATACGTTTTATAAAACAGCTATAATTACAAGAAAATTCTAAGCAATTTTTAAACTATCTATATATATTGTATATATTGATAAATATTTATTATATAAATAATATTTACGTATTTTAAATTGTTCCTTGCATTTTTTAGAATTAAGTTTGTTATTTAGGACTTCAAGTAATAAGATACTAAATCATCTCTAAGCCAAAAAAATTCTAAAATATTATTCTAATTTATTTGAAAAATTTATAAAGCTTGGATAAATCTGCTTCTTCTTTAAAAAATTAAGAAATATTATTTCTGCTCCTTTAGAAATTTTCTTAAGGTTTTTAAAACACCATCACAAAAGCTAAAGGAATTTCTCGTTAAACGTGCACAAACTAATTTCCAAAAAGATAAATATTTTAAATTAAATACTGTTGTAAATGGGAAAAATTGAGTAATATTTTTCGTTATGTTAAAATTAAATATTCTCTCCAGTCCTTAAATTCTAAATGTATAAAGTAACAAAATAAAATACATAACTCGTTTATAAATTGAGTTATTTAAAACTGCTACTTTTAAATAATGTTTCTGAACTAGAAAATAGAATGAGTTTTACAAGCTTTTGAAATGCATTATATTCTAGTCACTGTCCTTATAAGACAGTACGTGTGAACTAACCGAATTTTAGTGTATCGTGTTACATTGTTGGATATTTTTTGGTTTTTTAGCAAACACTATGATTTGTGTTTTAAAGTTGCTATAATTATAGTTAAATTGTTTTCAAGAAGTGAAATTTGTATTTTGTTCTAAATAGTGTTTATATATCTCTAAGTTTGATTTTTTAGTTAATATTCTAGTCATTTATTCGCTCTAATTTGTTTTTATTTTTGGATATTCAAAAATGAAAAGATTGTAATTGTCAGATGTTTTTCAATGCAAGTTGTCGAATTATTTAATATTATTGTATCGACAATTTTTTTTCTCTTTGAAAATATTGCTTTTATGTATTACTTATTTCAAAGAAAATGTCTCATTAAGACAAATATACATTAATCATATACAAATTAATCTCATTATTAAATATTGGGTACTTTTCCGTTTCGCCGGCGCACACACACAGATGATAAAGTTGCATAAATAATATAACCGACGCCATACGGAATATTCTCGCTGGTAATCTTTTCCCTCCACATTTTTAAAACAATTTGTTGTCTTTTCTTATCAGAAAAGTCTTTTTTCATTGGTTTTTCATCAAAAATGAATGAAAAACAAATGAAAGCGAATATTTTATTAATATTTCTTATATGTATATTGTGTGTTGTCGTCAATGATGCCAACTTGGCGAAATCTACGCTGGCGAAATGCAAAAGTACCAAGTATTGTTTAAAATGTTTACATCAAGTAGATACTTCTGTTAAACTTGTTAAATATATTTTGCAAAATATTTATGTATATCAAGTGTACTATCACATACTCAAAGCAAATTACTTTTTCACAATGAAGTTAATGATAAATTAAATTCATCTGTATGATTTATTTATCAATAACAATTAAAAATCTATGAAGTGTTACCTTTTCAGTTATTTATTCGAATTATTTCATGAAATTCTGTATACTAGTCCTAAAGAGACAAAGGATAAGCAGCTGTGAATAGTAAAAGTTGCAGAAATCTTCTAATGCGCGTTTTAAAAAGCATCTAGTTGATCTCGAGTAAGCAAGAAAAGGAATAAACTTTTATTCCTGAGTTTTTAAAGAAAGATGTGAACTGATGGAATGCATGTACTAATGGAACAATGGGCATATATATTGCCAAAGAATGCATCCAACTGACAGACCAGTTCTGTGCGTAAGAAAATGAAAAAGATAGTGAAATTGTGTGCACAGTAGCAGCTTTTGTACATATTTGACAAGATTTTTGAAAAGCTGCGCAAGTGTTTGTAACAAATGCAAATAAGCTATTATATTTGTGTTGATATTATAAAATAAAAATGAAAATTTGTGTGTGAAATAAAAATAAAATGTCTCTCAGAGTTAAAAAAGAATGCCTCTGATTTCTTTTTTGTGATTTGTATTTAATTTTTTTCCTTGAAAAATTCGACTTTTTATTCTGCACGAAATATTTTATTCGTATAAAGAAAAATACTTCAGATATTTTTCTGTCAACAAATATTAAATGGAAAAATTACTAGTTTTTTCACTATTTCATTTTCATAAATTAAAAGAATTAATAGTAAAAACTTATTTTTTATTTAAAAATTGTTTCCTAAATATTTTTCACTCTTAAGTTTTTTTTCATTTTATTTTTTAAATTATTTAAAATGTTAAATTCATTTCCTTTTTAAGCATGCATATAGTAAGACAAAATATATCTCCAAAGTTATGCAGAATAAATATTAAAATTAAGAAACATTTTATTTGATAACTCTAATACATAGCTTATTGTTATAATTTGCTATTATTTTTATAAATACTTAAGACTCTTTGATTTTCGCAATTAATTCCATTATTATTTTGAAACATGCACTATTTGTCTTACAAAATGACTGTCTAAAAATGTCAAAATATTGCTGAAAATTTAAAGAAGTGTAAAAATAGGTTTAATTTATAAACTAATAATTAAAAAAAATTCTTCAATGAGGAAGCCATCTGGAAAAGAAGACAATAAATAATTCTTAATTGTGAAAGTATTTAGTAAACACACATTCCTAACGAATTAAACGTGGGGAAAATTTGTTACACACATTTAATCTTTAAGAGGGATTATTCATCGAAAAGAATTATTATTTAATTTCAGTAGTATATTTTTCTTACTCTATATGATAAACAAATATATGCTATAAAAGCTAATATATGCAAATGGAATAAATATTAAATATGTCTGCTACATTTGAATTTAACGAAAATATGAATCATTACAGATGTACATATTTCATTTTACTTTTGAATAGCACTATTTTAACATTTGTTTTTCTCAATGGGATCTCAATGCTCATAATAAATAGGATTTTTTTTATTATGAATCTAATATACATTCATATGAGTAGTGTATCAGAAAATGATTATTTATTTTCGTATGCATTGTTCAGAGGTGGCCAACCTTTTTGGGAAGAGTGCCACTATCTAATAAAAAAAAGTGTATGCGTGCCACTTCAAACTTTTCCAACAAACAAACAAAAAGTGAATAAAAAGTTGCTTAAAAGCTTACTTTGGGATTTTTACGCGAATAGCGCATTTTTAACACCCTTTTCTAAGTTTCACTTGTATGTAACGGAATCTCTGAACTCAATTCTTACCCTTTTTTAAAAAAATTTTGCTCACATAGCCAGGACCGATGACGATACAATAATTTAACAATTTTGTTCCATTGTCCTGATCAGGATCATCGGGATTAACGATTTCCCATTTTCAGATTCCATCCCTCATCTGGCGACTAATTTCAGATCCCATTTCCAGATTTGGCGACTAAAATATTAAGTTCAGTTAACTATAAAAGGGTGTTTTTTTTTAGTTTTTTTAACTGTAATTTATTCAGTGCAAATCTAAGTAGTGAAATAAAAATGATATAATGAATGACAAAAGTACAAATATAGGTTTTATTGTTAATAAACTTTATACAGGTGAGTTACTTGAAGCACATTTAATTCTAAATGATTATTAAACAGTCAGTTCTTAATGTGGCCTTTGTAGTAGTTTTTTTTTACCTAGTCATCTATATAAGGATTAGCTCTTGAATATGCTAACAAAATTAGGTTGTTTTAGGTGCTTACAAGCTAGTTTTGAGCGATATTTTGATTTATGTTCATAATAGAAAAGATTTATTTATAAACATATTTTAATCCAAGTTTTGAGGGGATTCTTATCTGAAACAACTGCATTTCAATAAAAATGCTTTAAAAATTGTTATTTATTTTTATCTTTTCAAATTTTTAAATTTTTCAGTAAAACTTCGCTTGCCACTGATACAACTCTAGCGTGCCACAGTGGCACCGCGTGCCGCGGGTTGGCCACCCCTGGCATAGTTTAATTGTAAAGTAGCCACTACTTTATTTAATATGAGGTTTTAAGTTTTTAAGTGAAGAGTTTTAAAACCTTAATCTATATATTTTAGGCAACTTTTTATTTTTTTTCATCCAAAAAGATTGTACCAACTAAAAAGTTGCATCTTCTTAAAAAAAAATTAAAAATTTAAATGGTTAAGTCTTTTGATTAACCTTTCTGTTTGACTGTTGGCAACTTATCGCTGCTCTAATTTATCAAAATTACTTTTTTCACGTTTCAATTTAAAATAGGACAAATACTAATTTGAATTAGATTATTGAATATTTCTTGCAATGCTTCTAGTTTTTATTTTTTACCCTTTAGCACTGTAAACTGCTTTTATGGATGAAAACTGTTTGCATGGATCAAATATAATGGTTTCATGAAGTTAATCGTCTAGAGTATTACGTATTTTAGAGATTACTGTAATAATTATTACTAACATATTCTTCCCCATTATTTCTATATCTATAAATGAAAAGTTAATGAACTCGAGAACTGTATCACGATGTTGATAACAAAATATCTTTATCTGATGCGCAAAGCATTTCGTGATACATTTATTTATAAAAGTTCTCGTGTAATTAGCTTTTAGAATTTGCATTATTATTATTATAACTAGCTGCGTTCTTTGCAAAAGTTAAATTTTTTTTTAAAAAAATAAAATTTAGTTATTACAGCAAGCATGCTATTTTTAGAGGGTAAAACCAGGACAAGATACTGTAACCAAAAATTTAAAATAATATTTTAAAGAGTATTCGCATTATAAATAATTCTAAGGCGACTGTAATTTGGACTCACAGTAAAGATAATTTAACACAAACATTTATTTGAATGTCAGAGAAAACATTAATATGCTAAAAAGATAAATAGAAATGAATGAACGAGATATGAATAAAAATTATAAAAGAAAAGTAATAGCACTAGAGTAAGTTTCTGCTGTGAGAACTTGGGACAAATATCCTGAGACAGATAAACCGAAAGAAAAAATTAATTATGAGGAAGTATTTCTCAAAATATTACTATCAATAGATACACATATTAGGAAGCCTTCAACAAGAAAAAAAATTATATTAGTGTGAACTAAAATTTAAAACAATCTAAAACAGATAAAATAGGTTTCATCGTAATAAAAAAAGAAACAAACCAACACATATTGCCAAAAAATTAATTTTTAAACAATACCTTTTTATAATATTTCAATTAAAAAAAATTGTAATCCTGTTACAAAGAGCAAACAAATCTCTCTCTCAGTAAAAACAATGTTAAATAACTATACTGTGATAATTAATACATATATAATATATATATAGAGAGAGAGACAGTATGATACGTATAAAATATGCATATGATCTCCAAGAAACAACATGAATAATAGATTGTCTAAAGCATAATATACCTACGATGCCATGTGACAAAAAACCACATCAACACCGAATTTTAAGGAAATCTAAAGGAAAATATGAGAAAATCGTTTCAAGCGTATTTCATCATAATGAGTGTCAGTCAAAAAAGTTTCGTTCATCCACAAGAAATAACAAATAAATGTATCCATAAATAAATATATTTATAATAAAAGTATGTAACACACACACACAAAGAAATCTTCTCAAACAAACTGCACGAAGCATACATTTTTGCAGAATTAATCGAGATATCATACAATATCATATCACCAATTAGTTAGAAAATTGCTTAAACGTTGAATTTTAAGGCCATACTTGCCCTACAAATGAAAAAAATATCAAACAAAATGTTTATGTTTCTTGTGAATTGAGAGTTCGTCCGAAATTTCA